>PVJX010004819.1:0-90790 GCA_004027295.1 Dolichotis patagonum
GTCTGTCTTGTATCTATCCAGCCGCCTGTGCGAAGGCGCTGCTTTGACTCTCTCTCTGGAACACAGCCTTCTGCCCGCCAGTCACAGGATCTATAACCAGTTCCTTAATCAAAACATTCAGTCAAATCCACAACCAGTTGCTTAAACAAAAAATCCAGTCAAATCAGAAAATAATAAAAATCGGTATATATGCACCTTAACTACTTCGTGTAACCGTGAGACTTCCAGGATGGTCCTCCTCACTCAAGTTACCCCCGAATCTTTATTAAATGATGATATGGTTCAGTTTCTTTAAAATAACTCAAAACATACTTGCCAAACAGTTCATGCAAAAAATACTTCTTTTAGCATTTCCCCAACTTTTTAATAGGTATCCTATCCCCATCTAATTTAATAACACTGTCAGCAATTCTCCTCTAGCGAGTCTTTCCAAAGCATTTGACTTATTTTTCAGGGAAACAATAACTCTTTATATTTGCACTCAAAAGTCACAGGATTATGTAATATTTAATTAGGTTATGTAATTGTAATTACAAGTACAAATGAAATAAATAGGTTTTGGAAACATCTCAATTGACTCTTTGTGAGCACACAATTCAGTGAACAGACGCCGTGTCACAGAGGAGGCCGCTGGCCCAACAGTCAGGCGGGGGCACCGAGCACCAGTTGCGCGGCTGTGGCTACGATTTCGGAAGCAGCACCATCTAAAGCACCCCAGGGAAACCTACTTTCCAGGGTGCGATCAAAACCATGTGGCCACCTAAGGCTGGGGAATGCCGTGAGACATCACAGAAGCCCCTGTGCCGAGGACGGCGGCCTCCAAGTGATTAATGTGCCTCAGGTCTAAGAGGGTTTACCGTGTGCAAGTTTGGCCAGTGGACTTTGTCCAGGACTCGGTTTTCATGAAGAGCTTCACGGCACTGAAATCCCCAGGCATGGGCTGTACTCTGACCAGTTTTGTCTTCCCCCAATTCCACTACTACTTGCCTAATTCACTTTTCAGTTTAAAACTTCTGCAGGAGCACCAGGGTGCTAAGTTCGAGGGTGCCAAGTTCGAGTCTGCCCTCTGGAGCAGCAGGGTGCCCTAATCGATACTGCACAACTCAGCCTGTGATGTACCCTAAGGCAGGACTGCACAAAAAACCGCTCTGTGCACCCCGGTCCACACCGTCACCTACACCTAAAACCGAGAATCTTACTGGGAATATTAGCAGTGGACGGAAACTGCTGAAACTGGTGGCTTATTGATACAAAGAATCTAGAAATGAGCTCCCAGGAGTAAAGCTGAAAAGAGTGACGCACAGGGAGAGAAGAGAAAATATTTGAGAGAAATTCTGTACTCCGGTGTGAATGGAATGCAGGGATTCCCAAAGGCGTTCCCAGGCAGAGACCTGAGCTTGGTTCCCACCCCCTGGGTTACGAAGCAGTGGCACTGCCTGGTGCTATGACGAGAACAAAGGGGCTGCCTGTGAGCTGCTCCCTGGTCTGTCTCACACGAGACTAAGCGGTGTGGATCATGTTTCTGCTTCCTTGCTAATGTTCTTAATAAGTGCCTCTGTGTTTGGCAGGCTTCAGTCTGACTGGTTTGCAATACAACGTAGTAACAAAAAGTTCAGATGTTAACAGTGGTTCGTGGTAAAACTCATCTGAATTAAGAACCAAGGTAAAAGAAAATCCAAGCAAACAGACAAAAACACACTAAGCCCAACCAGCTTAGCTCCTAGTACTTCTCTTGAAGACTGAAGAAGGTATCTGCCAACCTGCTCTGTGACACAGAAGAACACTGGAAGTTGGGTCTGTCCCTGACACACGGCTTTATGTGCTCCCCGGCCGATAGCCCCTCTTACCTGTCCAGATTTCACCAACAGCGTGTGCAAACATCACTCCTGTTGGCTGGCAAGGAAAGATGCTTTAGGAAACTGTGAAGGGAAGAGGCAGGAAAGGCAAAGCTACCATGACTAGAAGTGGAAAGAAGCCCCTGGCTTGTCCCCACTGCACCGCTGACGTGGGGGTCCACCCAGGATCGCCCCTCAGCCGTTCGCTCCTATTTCCCTGCTTTCCTTTTTACATACTCATTTGTGCACTTATTTATAGCAACATGGACCGTGAGCTTCCTGTTCTGGCTGAGACCCGCCCCTGTGTGGCACCACGTGTACCTGTGGTAGCACCTCTGCCTGCACCACCTGTGTGTGTCCTGTCGCTCCGTCTTTTCGCTCCCAAAGCACTTCTCTGACTGACAGAGCAGAGCCCCCGGAGCCGGCAGATCACACTGCTCCGTGCTGACCTCGTGGCTCTCCCGGCCCAGCAGAGGAGGAGGCCTGGCTGGAGAAACCCAGACGGTGGAACTAGTTCCGCTGGCTTGCATAGCTAGATTCTCACTGCTTCTTCTGCTTTTCACATGACAGAACCAGAAGGGGGAAAGACAGCCAGGCGACGGCTCAGAAACACATCTACACAGGACAGGAACCTCGAGTTCACGCTGAAATGACAGCGCAGGCTCCGCCGGCAGCACGAGGCTCGACTCTGTGCTCCTCTCTGTCCCCATCTTTCCTTGTCTTCTGTGACCTTCATTACCCATCCTTAACATGTGTGTTTCCCTGATCTCGAGCTGTCTCTCCACAAGACATGAATCCAAAGAAGAAACAGCAATGTCACGGTACAGAAAGGACAGATACCACACTTAGCACAAGTAACAGCCCCGGTGGCTCGCGCATGCCTCCTAACATGAGCCCTTCCAAAGGACGCAATGTCCCTTCCACGGCATCCCTTGCTGAAAATATATAAGCTGAGTCTAATCATTAGGAAGCATCAAATGAACCCAAAATAGCCAGCCTGTGCACTGCAAAAATGTCAGGGCCATGAAAAGCAAACACTGAAGAACTGTTTCAACAAGAAGAGACTAAAAAGTATGACAGCAAAATACAACATGTGATTGATTTCCTAGGCCACAGCTGGGTCTGTCATTTGCTCTGAAGGACATTAACGGGGCCACCAGCGCATCTGAAGAAAGCTGACAAGCTAGATGACGGAGTGACCAAGGCTCAGTTTCTTGTTTTGTAAGTGTGATCAGCCAAGGAAATCTTGTTTTTTCAAACACACACCAAAGTATAAAGGGGCTTTGTAAACTTATAAACATTTCAGTAAAAACCAAAAAAGAAAGAAAAGAAAAGGTGAACACCCAGGGTGCCAGCCTCAGAGGGACCAGGAAGGGCCTGGGGCAGCACCTGAGCTCCAGGGAACAGGGAGAGGGTTGAGAAGCAAGCAAGCCGCAGCGGACAGCTGGGGAAAGGAGAATCGGAAAGTGCGGGAAGGGACAGGGAGCCCTGCTGCGCAGGTAGCAGGCGGTGCTGGGCAGGAGCCCGCTGCACCCCAGGGACGCCGAGAGTCCTGAGCCAGGCACAAACCGCCAGGAAGGTCAGTGGGGCAGACTGAGAGCAGCAGGTAGTTCCCAGTGGCTCACAGGTGCAGGACCAAGCCCCTGCTGGAGGGCCTGTGCTCGCTGGTCGTCACGTCATCCGACCAGGCCTCCTGGGAGAGGAAGCCCACTCCTGGCGCCGGCCGGCATCGCCTGCCCTGAACAGCGGTCCCGGTGCCCAGGGCGCACTGTCTTTGTGCTCGGGGTCCAGGTCGGTCTGCATCACAGGAACGCTGCTGCTGCTGCTCCCATGCACAGGAGTCCCCTTCTACTCCCGCCACAGCACAGCGCGCTGTCGCTTCGGCAGGGACACCAGTAGGAAGCAGGACGCTGCCTGCTCTTTCTGGGTTTCCCGAAGGCCTTATTTTCATTTGGTTTTGAAAGTTTTTGGAAACAGCTGGGGACCCGTGAGCAGCCAGCCCCGGTCTCAGCTCTTAGCTCTCAGCAGCTACACCGTCCCCCCTTCCAATGGTCCCAGTTTGCTAATAGAGTGGCTGGGGCGGAGCCCCCACCACAGTCCAGGTTAATAAATAATAAACTGCGATGACAACAAGTCCTGTTTTACACCCCGCAGAGCTCTTTCAAGCATGTTCTTCCATCACACAGCCTGGTAGGAGACTCAGTAGATAAAATTTCAAGTCAGAAGCCACTGCGAGCAGTAACTTTCACCTCCAAGGACAGCCTTTGGTAGAGGAGTCTACCTCGTACTAGATTGAGTCCCTAACCAGGAAGTCAGTCCACCCAGCAGCTACGCTCGGAAAGGGAACCACCTAAGGCAAGTGACGCTCATGGGCTAGTACCCTGCTTCACCTGACGCTCTGCACAGTAACTGACAAAGCAGAACAGCAGGACCGTGCGTCTGGCCACAAGCTTTCCTACACGGCCCCCGCCTTTCCGGAAGCCGAAGACAGTCTCCCTTTATCTCCGCAAGGAAATCGCCTGTCACTAGGGACACACAGAGGCTTTAATTAAAATGGCAATTAACACAGGGACCAGAGGGAGTTCTTTTTTTTAAATTATCATTTATTATGAGCCTGCTTTAGAAATGTTAATGCCAGTGTGTTTGCCTAGCATAGCCCTGTCTCAGAGAAAAACGTCCAAATATTGAAAGACTGGCTTCTTTTGGCTTTTGGTTAAAAAAAAAAAAAAAAAAAGAAACTGATAGGTTTTCACAGTCTGTTAGCACACAGACAGATTTGTTCTTAGAAAATGATTCGTCTTTCTTCTTTGAGATGGGTGATAAAACTGTCACAGAGCCCACAAAGAAATTTCAGTCACTAACTTTTTTCTTTCTCCAAGGAGAAGAACAAGTAGTTTATGTCTCTCTAAATACGCCAGCAGGAAGGAGCTCTGCTCTCACAGGGTCCCTGCAGGCTCCCTTCTCACGGCCAGCACCACGGGCCACCTGAGCAGGCAGGTCCATCCTCCCGCGACAGTACTGCAGGATTCGCACTCTCAAATTATTTTGCTAAAACAGTGACCATCTGATTCTTCCTCGTCCCTCAGTGTATTTACAGGTGCCAGGGTCACAGTAACAAACATTCAGAGGGAAACGAGACAATGACACAAGACCAAGAGCACTGCATACGAGGAGACACAAAGGTAAATCTCCACCAGATGGCATCCCGTATAATTGATAAGTACAATTATAAAGCTTCATCCTGTCCTCAATGCCGCTGGTCCTAAAGGAGGCAAACATTTTACTTCACAGCCAACTCATTATAATCCTCAAATGTTTTAAACAAAATACTCAGTTCACCGAAGATTCTGAGAATAGCACTGAGGAGCTGAGCCAACCCCCAAATCACTACATTTGATTTATTGTGCTAAAATCAAATTGTATTTTTAAAAAGTTCAGTAATGATGTAACTATAAAAAGTAAAAGACATTGATGTGTCATTGCATTACTAAGGCAACTAAGGCACAAGGTGTGGGCTCTTACTCAAACAGGCGTTAAGGGACCTTACCAGGGAACTGATATTTTCATTAAGCTGATCAATTTTGAGGCTTTAAACCAAACGTAAACTAAAACAGCACCGGAAGTCTCGGGCTGAGCCCCCCACACACAGCCCATGTTCTCCGCCAGGTGCTCACCATGCCTCCCACTCCACAAGCAACAGCACGGTCCCAGCCCCGCACCTGGAATCCCACCTCTGTGACATAGGGATGGTGTCGAGCACTAGGTCACTCTCCAAGCCCAGGGCAGCAGCTGAGGACACGCCTTGCAGCCAGGAGTGTCCTACGTCGGTCGCCGCACGAGCGCTCTAAACCAAGACCCTACTCCACGCCGGAGTGTGGCTCAGGGTCATACCCATTCAGCAGCGACACCAGTGGCATCTCCAAGCCTCTCTCGTCACTAGAGAAAAACCTCCTCCTTACAGGTGACTTCAGGGACAGCCTGAGGCAGCCACACCATCACCAGGCCGTCCTCACTGGGGCCCAGGCCCAAGCCCAGTGATGGCCCAGGGGACAAGGAGGAAGGACCTCGGGCGGCTCACGGCCTGCCCTGGGGAGAGGGCTCCAGGGTCCCCGCTCAGATGCCAGCTGCACCAGCCACCTGGGCAGATGCTCGGCCCGAGCAATGCACACAGGCACCAGCTGCCACCAAAGTGGCGACATCCAGGACAGAAGGCTGCAGGGACACAGGACAGCCAGCCAGGGGGCCCAGAGAAAAGTGAGGTCACCTGAGAAGGGGAAGGAGGAGGGGAGAGGAAAGGAAAGGGGGGACAAGAAGGGAAAAAGCGTTAGGGAAGCACAGCTCTGTCAGAGCAGGGTAAGAGGGGGCCGGAGGGAGCGAGGGTGACAGGGAAAAGCAGCAGCGGGTGCACCACGCACAGGCAAGATCCCCATGACAAATGGGGATCTCAGAATCACGCCACAGAGCGCGGCTGGAGAGTTGGGGCCGAGGCTCAGCGCTGGATCCGCACCCTGAAGCAAGCCAGCCGGGCCAGCTGAGCAAACAGAGGCGCGGAGAGGCCTCTGCGGACACACTCGCCCTTCTCAGTGCCGGGAAGCTCTGGACGCCCGCGGGAGCCCGACCACGCTGCACGTAACAGAGGAGCCTGCCCTGTCCTCTCCCTGCCTGGGGCCCGCGGCGTCCACTCCCTCATCCACTCCGGGAGTCCGCACGGGTCGCCACCAGGAGGTGGGAAAAGCACAGTGTGCCTATTTCTCCTCAGACTTAAAATGCGTCATTCTCTCAAAAGCCAAACAGCGCCCCCAGCTTGGCGGGGCTCACTTGAACCACAGCTCTGAATGTGGGCAGCAGAGCCCAGCAGAAGGCAGGTGAGGGGCATCCTCCTCATCCTCCTCCTCTTCCTTGTCCTCCTTCTCGGCCTCCTCATTCTCCTCCTCCTCCCCCTCATCCTGCAGCAGAGAAGGTCGCAGGGAGGTGACCCAGGAGACTGGTGACAGAAGTGACCCTCTTCTGGGTCTCATGGACGAAAACCAGCTTCACTCTTGTCAGGGAAAGCAGTTTAAGAAACAGGAATTCCCAAGAAGAAGAACCCTCTGAAAGGTGCAATCATTCCTCCTCCCCACTGAACAGAAAGTGGGATAAACCTTCCACCCTGGGGCAGAGCCAGGACTCTGAAGCCACGGGCTGCGCCACATGCACTGGCCACGTCCAGACCTCCCACGGTGGGTCGTTACAACCAACGCCACCCCAAAGGGGCACAGGCCTGGAAAATGCTTCATGCTTTAAAGAAAAAAAGCCCTGATTAAAATCTCTGATGATAAAGAAAATATGGAGCATTACTCTGCCATAAAGAAGGATAAACGAATCACGTGTAGGAAACGGGACGCACCTTGAGACCATAATGTGAAATGAATCAGACGCATGAGCTTAAATACCACACGGCTTCTCTTATATGAGAAACCCAAAGTATACATAAGAGCAAAATAAAGGACAGATAAGGAGACACAGGGAGCTAGATCTCTTGCGAATGGGAGGGAGACTGGGAGCTGCAGGTGGGGGGAGGGAAGCGGAAGCACAGACAAGGAAGAGGCGCTGTGCACACGGCATCGCCTCCCGGGTGAAGGGCTCGCACTAATAAACACACTTTTTAAAAAAGCACTGATGAGATTAGGAAAATTCTGCATCAGCCACGGCAGTTTATCTTGTTCTGTGGTGGGCACACCTAGAATCCTCGTGTTCACCCTGCTGTGCACACCGTGATATGGCAGACCCTGGAGATTCACTCCTCCTCAATGCCCCGGCCATGCAGCCCTCCTTTCTGAAGCCTGCATCGTATTCCACTCTGCATAGACGTACCACAATTTTGATATCCATTCCCCCCTGATGGGCTCAGGCTGGCTGGAGTGAACAGTGCTACCCCAAAGCTGGGGGTGTCCGTGTCTCTTTGGCATGCTGATTTCATTTCTTTTGGGCATCTAGCCAGCAGCAGGGCTGCTGGAGGATTGGCAGGTCCAGCTTTAATTCTGTAAGAAACTTTCACAGCACTTCCACTCATCTGCGGAGTCCCACTTTCATCTGCGTTTGCTGATTGTCGTGCTGGTGACATCTCTGGCCTACCGCAGATCCAAAATGCCTTCTTTTGAATATTCGCTCAGATCTTTTCCCCATTTTAAAATCAGGTTATTTTCTTTATAGTGAATTCTTGAGTTTCTTAATATAGTTAAAATTTGGATATTTTTAAGCAAATTACTAAACTCTTCTCAGATTTATTTTTTCAACTTGTTAAATATAGTGATGGCTCCAATTTGCAACCTGAAAATGCACCTTGGGTGCTGACAGGCAGGCCTTGCCTGGGCCCCGTCTCCCCCCTGTGAGAAGGAAACAACCGTGAGGGTCCCCCTCAGCTGATCTCGCTCTCTCTGGCTCCCTGAATTGGTCTCAGCTCTGAGAGATCTCACTGTCCATCCAACTCCCCAAAACGCCCCCCATGATCAGCAGACTCCATAAACACAAAGCCTGTGAGCCAGTGGGCCCCATCCTGTGCCTCTATACCCAGAAACTTAAAACATAACTTTTAAAAACTCTCTAATGCCAGCCTTGCAGCCAAACTTACAAAGTGACAACTCTGAGACAGTAAGGGTGATATCTCGGGTGGCAAAGGCAGAATCTCCCATGCAATCCCAGACGGCACGCAGCTGTGTGAGGGTTCGGCGAGTGTGGCGCCTGTAAGTTGTGCATCACAAATATGATTACACCTCATTTTCCACTTGAACAAAATCTTCGACCCCCTAACTCCAGAGCAAGTTGCCTAAATAGTTTACTAATGGCTGTCTTTAAAATTCCTAATCCTACATTTTTAAGACTTTCAGAAAAGAAAATCTAAAGTAATCCTCACCACTCCCCCAGACACCCATCTTGGGTTTGTGCTGTTGCCTAGGAGTTCTCCAGGCCACCTGTGGGGCAGGCAGAGACTGCACCTCGGGGAAACGTTGGAGCCCAGCCCCTTCCCTTTGCCTATTTCCTGGCCATGAAGTCAGGAAGGCAACAGACCAGCATGGACTGTAACCTCCAGAACTGTGACCGGCACATGTGGCTCCTAAGTTAGTATCACAAGGATTTGATCGCAAGCACAGGAAACTGACCGACACATCTCACCGGACGCAGAAGTCTGGGCACCACCATCTCCCACAGACTTGTGCCCAAAATGAAAAGATGAAATGTGAAGTCACATGACATGCTGTGGTCTGCACAGAGGACAGGACACTGCCACCCATGGGACAGACACAGGTCGGGTCACCAGCTCATCTCCTTCCCACCTGGGATGAAGCCTCTGACGTGACCCGGGGCCCCATGAGTCAGGCATTTGAGCACGCAGTGCTGCCTGTGCAGCAGAAAACAGAGGTGGCGAGACCCTCGGGGGCGTGGGTCCAGGACACTGGGGCCCTTGTGCAGCATTTCTGTAAGAAGGCGAAGGTACTTATGCATAAGTACATGAATGGACATCATATGTTTACACATATGGATATGATCACATCTGTGTTTATACTTTAAAAAAATAAAATTTTTTTATAATTACATTTTTAAATAGGGGTAGAGAATGGAGAGGAATGGATTCTCCAAATGTACCTTGTTTGGTACCTTCCTTAATTTGGGAACTAAGTACAAATTTTAAATCATTAAAAAACGACAAAAAAAAAAACTAAAGCAATCCCTAAAAATAAAAAGAAAACCTGAAACAAATGAACTTAATTGTACAGCATCAACCGTACAATCGCACTCTCAGTGGACAATGTCCCGAGGACAAAACGGGTCACTAAGAAGCCGGACGCTGTGCCTGGTGGTCCTCCTGTCTACAAAGCTGCCACCGGGACAGCAGAGCTGGGTGAAGGGGAAACTCGTCCATGTTCAGTGTCTCAGGAGGCCACAGCGAGGGGACACTCGCATGATGCCTTTATCACCTGTCGTCACAGTTCTCTGAGACAGTAAGGGTGACATCCCAGGCAGCAGAGGTAGAATCTCCCACGCAATCCCAGACAGCACACTGGTCAAAAATCTGGGCCGGGTTGTAATTTTTCAGAATAAAGTGTAGCATTTCACACAACAGTGCTATTCATAGCACACTGAGAACACTATTATCTGTCCCTGTTGCCATAAGGAGAGACACCCAGCGCGGAGAGACCAGTAAGCCGGACGACACTGCAACACACGACACTCTCTCCACACCACATGCCATGCTAGAAGGCGGCCAGGCCTCGGCTCAGAGGTCTCAGAGTCAATAAAACACAGAAGGAGGACCTCTCTTTTCTGCCTTTCCTCCTTTTACTCCCTAAATATGTAGCGTGTGCCTGCTGCATGGAAGCCGCCTTCTTCTGCAGCAGGACACCACGCCTGACCCGGAGCCTGGATCCACTGCTCCCCGCACGCACAGAACCTCCGTGACACCTGGGGACGAGGGACGGCCATGCCACGAGCACAGCACCTTGGACTGCTTTAAACCAGGTCTGCTACTTAGCCTGGCCCCAGGCGGAACCCTGTGAAATAACTCCAGGCTCTCACAGGAGAAAGTCCATGTTTAAGCTGAGCAGGTGGCCCACGCCGCTGTCCCCTGTGAGGACAAATGAGAGGTGTGGGGCAGCTGCAGGGTGGGCAGCCTGCAAGGGGAGTTCTGTGCAAAATAAAACACACTAGGCGGTGGGCTCTGCCCGATCGTCATGCCATCAGCACAGCTGAGTCCCCTGACGGTTCTCATTTCCTTGGAGATGGCTTTGTGTGTCACCGTCCCATTCCCCATCACCACCTCTGCAGGGCCCACATGAACTCAGGAAGAATGTGACTCGTGCCGCTCACAACCCTGCTCCATAGGACTCAGACAAACGTCCCAGAAGAGCTGCAAACTCTGCACGGCGCAAGGGTACAAAGGGCAGCGGGCAGTGTCGCCTGCCCTCAAGGTGCTCACCCAACTGCAGGCGAGACACAGAGGAAGAGCACCCGGAGCACGTGGCACCAGGCTTTGTGGCACAGCGTCTGCAGCATGGAGGCTGAAGTCATCCTCAGAAGGAGGATGCGGGGTCCCACAGCAGAAGCCGGCCGAGGAGGGGCTGGAGAGTCCACGCACAAGGAGGACGCCCTGTCAGAATCGCTGGACAGTTTACAGAAATGTTTTCTGACACATAAATGCATCATAGTTATTTTTCTATTTTATTCATGTTTCGTTTTGTTTTCCTGAGACAGGGTCTCACTATATAGTCCACTATATAGTCTCACTATATAGTCAAGGATTGCCTTGAACTCACTACATAGACTTGAACTAGCAGTGATCCTTCTGCCTCAGCCTCCCCAGGGCTGGGATTCCACATGTGCATCACATGCTGGCTCCAAGCCATTGTACTTTATCAGCTCATTCGTCACCTAAGCTTACCCGCAGGGAGGCAGGCATGTATCACTCAGAGTGCTGCGACCACAAAAAGGACTTTCAGACAGGTCCTCAGTCTTGGCTCCGCAGTGGCACCGGGCAGGAGTGCAGAGCTCCGTGTCTCGGGCGTGGCCCACGCTGCCCCCCACGCCATCAGCACGCGCTCCTGTGGCTAGCTCAGGACCTCCCTCACCTCCCACCTGAGTCACCAGGGACACTGCCGGGCTCAGGGAGGCCTCCGGCCTGATGGGCAAACATCTGTGACAAAGGAGTCCCCTCCACACCCAGAAACACAGTGACCTGTTAACTATGCATCTGCATTAGCTCGACAGCCACAAAACAATCAAAACCATCACCAGCAAGATTTACTGCAAACCAGCGAAACAAGCACCCTTTTAAGCCGGGAAAAATTACATGTTATATGATAAGGTACTTTTGCTTTTGCTTATTTTTATATTTACTTTCATAAATACATCTCCCAGGGACACTCTGTACTCTGCTTTTGGGGTTTCCTTAAACTCCTCTTTCAGCTCCCTAAAATGAACAAGATCATTATTGGAAGATAGATAAATACATAGAAGAATGATAGGAGCAGTAAAGGGGCTTTTGACTACAAAATAAAAGGAAAGGAGGCTTCTGGCAGTGGAGCCGAAATCAAATTTTCATTCACGTTACTTTCTCCCGACCACGTACGTGCGTGCCAAGGGTAAAGCCTGCAATAAGCTCTGAAACAATAAAACAAATCAGCTCAGAGAAAGCAATGAAGCTCACTCCACCACTGCCGGGTCCAAAACACTGGGGAGTGAGAGGGGAGCTGCGAGCAAGTGCACTTTCACAAGGAGGGGAACGAGGAGGAAATCGGTGGGCACCGTGAAACACCCCTGCACTCCCCCACGACTGGAGACCTTAACACAGCGGTCACACAGCCACCGAGGCGGAGTGAATTGTTAGCAAGGACTAATCTACGTGTGCACTTGAGCGGAGCCATGAATGATTCATTTAGAACAAACGAAGCACGGGAGGGAAATGGCAAGAATTACTCACACACCGGGCACAGACGCTTTCCTGCATCCCTTGCCATCAAGACAACGGTGTAGACAAGGTAGAATCCCTGTGGTTCGTTAGCAGGCATGTAAAATGGCACCGTTATCATGGAAATTCCTTAAAGAACAAAAATTAAAATAGAGCTACCATGTCAGCCAGCAGCCCTACCTCCGGTTACACTCAGAAGCACTCAGAACAGGATCTTGATTTGTGCACCCAGTTTACTGAGGCTTTATTCACAAAGCCAGAGGTAGAACCAACACCCAGGCCACCTACACGTCACATTTAACAAAATGTGACACATACCTACATACAGCAAATACTGCGCCACCTCTAAAAGGAAGGAAATTCTGTCATATGCTACATGAATGAACTTTCAGGATATTATTCTAAGTGACATAAGCCAGTCACAAAAATAAAATTAAGTAGTATAGGACTCCACTTAAATTTCATGTCTAGTCAGTGAAATTCCTGGAAGCAGGAATTCCAGAAATTCCTGGAAACAGAAGATAGCAGTGTGAGAGGGAAACGGGAAGTAGCTGGATGGGTCTAGAGTTTCAATGCTGCAGAATGCAGGAGCTCTAGAGATCTGCCACATAGCAGTGTAAATATGCTCAACACTCCAAACCTAGAGACGGCTGGGACGGTAAACTCATGCTACGTGCTCCGTTTCATTGTTCCAAACGGCACCAAGCTTAGCAAAAATGTTCCACTTTCATTCTTGAATATTAATTCTAGACAGATCAGAACCCAGAGCAAGAAGGTAGACTCTCAGTATAAATTAGTACGCTTCCCAGGGAGGGCGTGCTCCACTGTATGACTGTGTGCTCACCAAAGGTCTCAGACCCACCAAAACTCAGATTTTAAAAATAAACTGAGAGTAAACATTACTGGTATGCAATCGTTAATAAGAAGGGGTAGTGGGGCAACTCACCCTACAGTTCTTAGAAGCATCTGCATATCAAAAACATTATTGTTTAGCAGAATTTTAAATTTACCTAAGGCATTTTGCTTTTCCCATTAAAGATAGCAAGTCTACCGCATTTTACCAAGCATGCAAACAGACATGGACACACATAGACTCACACTTGGATATTTAATAGGGGAAAAGACTCTTTCCCAGAAAATCAATGCCACTTTCACACTTACCAATAATGATACCTTACTTCTGAATCAGAACATTAAAAATTTCATTTTCTCACCCCTGCTTTTAGCACCCTGGTCTTTCTATGTTGCTTTCCTTGAAGAGGAAAAACTGTTAAACTACTGTCTTGATTACTCTCTCATTGCTGAGACAAAATACCCAGACACCCAAAGTTCAAGAAGGAAAGGTTTATTTCAGCGCCAAGTTGGTAGAGGTTGCCGTCCACAGTCAACTGGCTCCATGGCAGAAGGGCACAAGAGAGGAGAAACAGCCTACAGCAGGGAATCAGGAAACAGAGAGAGATCAAGAGAGGAGGAGGGAGACACACCCTCACAGACCACCTCCTCCAGCCAGACCTCCTTCCCCAACATCACATTTAGCTATAAACTCATCAGTGAACTAATCCACCAATGAGCATCACACCCCATGATCCAATCACCACCCAGAGCCCCAGCTATGAGTGCATGAGGGTTTGGGGGACATGGAAACATAAAATATAGCAGATGGGAAATCAGGAAAGAAAGCGCTTTCTAAGCATTAGCTGTGAGAATTCTTGGAGTGAGAACAAAGTGCGGTTCAATCTCTGCCCCTCAAGGAGACCCTTCCTTCCCCACGCCCAGAGGGGTGTGTTCCCAATGGCTGCAGGACACACTGGAAGCTGCTTTCATCTCAGCAATTCAGGGGCGCACTTGTCGCCATTCCCCAGCCTTCACAGCACTGCATGTGCAGGGATGGAGAGAGCCATCCCCTGCCCCACCACGCAGCCCCAGAAGCTCCGAAGGGGCACCACGGTGAAAAGAGAGGGCGGAAGGAAGGGACGTTTGACAAGAAAAGCATTTGGAAACTTACCTCCCTACCTTGCCCTGCCTGAATATTTTATTTTCACTCAGCTATCTTAGGAATCGAAAGCTAGAAAATGACTATTTCCAGATGTGTTAATGGCCTCGTGACTTCCTTTCATGTTCTGCTGCAGGAGCTAAATTAGCAATAAGCACTTTTATGTTCATCAGCCAAATTGAACCTTTTTAAGAACATGAAATTGGAAACAGAACTTAAATTTGAAATGGTTGGTCTGATCTGGCAAATCTATTCCCATCTGAGAAAACTCTTGTTCAAAAGAATGCAGACGTTTATGTTGACGAGCAATGTTGCATGTTTCATTTTTGTGTATATGAGACAAATATGTTTGGATGCTTGGGTTTTAATGTTGGACTATTTTTCTAAGAATCCAGTCTCCCATGCCCCACCCCAAAATATGACAACAATCATCTCACTCTTGGATTTACCGTCTGAACATGGCCGCTCTGGACTTTATAAAGAGCACTGGCTGCTAAATTCTGTCAGGCCATAAAGAGTTTTCAACTAAATCCATCATGAACTAGACTAGGACACACAGCCCATGGCTAAGTTGGCCAGAGGTTCTTATGAATGGATGCTGGAAGAGAGCCTAAGTAATATCAGGAGGACACATCAGTGTAAAAAGGACGTCCTTTCAGAAAGTACCCTCCAGTGACAAATTCATTCAGAACATTTTAATCAGTTAAGTGTTCCCTGGCATTAGGGTACGTGAATGATCCATCGAGGAATGGAATGACTAATCCACTAAACTTCCCTTTTACTCTCCTCAATCTTTCCTGAAAGAAAAAAAGAAGAGTAATTTAAATGAACCAAGTGTTCATTTTAAAATCCACTGAGTTTCCACAAAAGGCTAGCTACCAAGCAAAACATTTATAGAAGTAAGAAAAGCTCCTAGACTGGCTTTTTTTAAAAGCTGCTAAATATGTTACATTGCAGCCTTGCATAACGCTGAAAGTTTAATTTAACTTACAGAAATACAGTAGTGAAATGACAGTTCAGCTTTTAATTACCCTGTAAGTAGATTAATTTCTTAGAAGCAGAATGTCTGGTCTTGTGCATGCGCTAACGTTCATCACTTCACCACTGCCAGGAATGCATCACACATATAAATTAGGTCGCAGGCTAGGTTAAGTCCTTTTTAATAGGTTTTCAAATTGGGATCTTATTTCTGCACCTGAGGTGAAAAACAACAATTTCAAATCATCAGAAGCCTAAACCTCTCCAACCATGACACTTTATAACTGGTCCGTCCCAGCTTCAGAAACTTTATGGAAATATTTCCCCAGAGAATGTGCAGTAGGAAGTTATTTGCACAGGTCATATAGTCCACAGAGAACACAGATTCTTCTGCAAACCACTCAGATGATGATGATGTTGGCTTCGGCTAGAAATTCTAAGCATAAGTTGGGTCAAATAAGTACTCTGAGGAAATTATCTATAATAGAAGGTGGATGCAGTAAAATACATCTGTCTTGAACAGATGATCTAAGAGCTAGAAACAAGAATATAAATTCCTGTATATCACTTTCCAAATTACACTAAACCCCCAGAATGTATAAAAGATCTCAGCAAGTAGCTCCAAGGTATGGTAGCCCCGAAAAGCATTATTCTGCTGGGTTCCATGAGGGGTGTTTCTTACCCCCAATTCACCCATGAGCACAGAGCTGCCTGAATCGATGTAGACCAAGTCAGAACAAAGTGTCAACCTGTGCTCCTTGTTTAAGAGATAAAGAAGCACAGCAGTGGGTGAGTATTCTGACTTACATTAAACATTAGATGTCTTCTGGGGTTTTTTTATCCCACTTCACTTTTTTTTTTTTAATCTTTTTGAGGCAGGGTCTCAGTATGCAGTTCAGGCTGGCCTTGAGCTCACTTTGTAGCCCAAGCTGGTCTCAAACTCTCAATGATCTTCCTGCCTCAGCCTCTCGAGTGCTGGGATTACAGGCATGTGCATCACTACAACTGACATCCACTTGACATTTTTAATTCAAAGTCATGGCCACTGAAATTTTCTGATCTAAATTAATCCAAGAGCTTCTAAGTCCAGGGGGTGAGCCACAACACATGCATCTCTCCCTGGGAACTCATGAGCACGGGTAGCCGCCAGAGGGCAGGAGCTTAGGTCCCGCAGAAGGCCGGGAATTCTGACAGGTGACTGCCAGTGGCTCCCCTCAGAAGGGTGATGACGAAAAGTTCAACACAGCACCAGGTGGAGAAGCAACGACCAGGGCAGGTGCTGACCCGCTGGGAACGGCTGTGGCCAGCAGTGCCCTGCAGCACCTACTCAGCATGGACCCAGCTTGCACAGGCAGCCCCCGAGGGCCCCAGACTCAGGCCTAAGGGAGGGGGAGGGCACCCCAGCCTTGGCGCCTCTGCCCATTTGTGGCCTTTCTGAAACACGCACCCCCTTTTTCTAGGCCCACATGCACGTGACTCTTTACCACGACAGCCCTCGCCCTACAAGCCAAGGTGGTGGCGTGAGGCTTTGTTCCACACAAGAACATAACAAAAAACAGAATGCTGACCGAGAGAAAACCACACACCCATTTCTCATCGTTTCTCACATGACTGAAGCCGTGTTTTTATATGTCTACAGATATTCAAAAATATTTTCCATTTGTACAGATGCAACGTGAGACCATATCATAAGTGAAGTAAGTCAGACACACACGTGTAAACATCGTACTGTCTCACTAGTGCGAGAAACTGAAACATATGTGTATGTATATTAAAACCAGTTAAGGCCATTGCGCTACTGATTTCTCTGAGTTCACTGAGGGGAAAGGTCTGTGCCAGTACTGTTCGGACAGTTGCATGCTGCTGCCTTGTGCTCTGCGTGAATGATGGGGGGATGACACTGCACAATCTATGTATCATTGTTGCCCTCTTGACAAGTGATGCCACAAAGATGCTTTCGTGTTTCCTGGGCTGCTTCCCCTGCATCTCCGAGGGAAGCGTGGCCCTGCATGGTAGATGGGTTGCATGGCGGTACCTCCAGGAACAGGAAGGGCGTAAACACCTCAGGCTTCACGGCAGGCACCTCCTCTCCTCCTCCAAACAGCCCCATGGAAAGGCTACTCTGGTAAACTCAAAGACCAAGCTCCAACCCATGCATCCGACCTTCAAAGCCCAACCCCCCATGCCACGGTCTGAGCAAGACGACCCCTGTGGCCAGGGCAGCGGCAGATTCAAGTGGTGCTAATTACACGAGACGCCTGTGTGGAGGACGAGCTCCCGTGACACAGCGCATGGCACGCAGCAAGCACCCATGAGAAACTGATTACACTCATTCACGTCACGACAGGGAAAACAGGCCGCCCAACGGCAGGCTCCGTGAGACCAAGGACGACGCTTGGCTTTCGTCACCGGGTGCAGGACTGTACCAGCTCAGTGCCCAGAGCTGAATAAATGTTTATTTTCTGGTGAATGGCCAGATTAGAACACTCAAAGTCCACACGCATGGAGTGGCTCCTTTTAATAAAGTCTCCAGGATAAAGATGGAAAGCAGTTAAGTGACAGCTGGTTATTGTCAGCTCACCGGCACTGAGACCTCACATGAGTCTCTCAGCTTCTGTGGCCACACAAGGTCTGCAGCGAGGTGACTCCGCGTCCCTCCTAGGGGTCTCAGGCAGCCGTGGCCACCTAAGACCTCACGTGGACACACGAAAGCCAAGCCACCCTGAGAGGCGGCCCATGCGCCCCAGCAGCACTGCCGCAGAGCCGGGCTCACTCACTTGGTCTGGGAAAGAAGGTGTCACCAGAGGAAGTGAATCTCAGTCAGTTTCTTCTGAAATCCCCAGCTCGGCAGACTTCTCCGAGGCTGGCACACAGCTCCGACCTGGCGAAGCTGAGTCTCCGTTCTTTGTGCCCTGGCCCATCTCAGCTCACCTGGAACGCAGCACGGGTGGACAAGGAAGACCAGTCCACTTCCAGTACAGCAGGCTCATCAGTGCCCAGAGAGCAGCGGGAGTGGGAGACAGTATTTGGGGAATTTTACAATGAAAACAGCAATCCGTATGCTTAATAATTCGCTGCAAACATCCAATTACAACTCGCTGGGCCTCTGACCATGTGTTGCTGAATTACTTATAAATCTACTTCTGTTTGCTCGAACTCACTCACTGTATGGATGCTCAGACAGACACACACACACACACACACACGGGGCCGGGGAGGGCAGGGAGAGGGGTTGTGGGTTCCACACAGTCTCCACCCGCACACCTGTACACACAAAATCCACGTTCTCACCCCTTCTTGCCAGGTCTGCTCTAGGCAGGAAAAAGGAGCAGCTCAGGTGTATCTTTCTTGTCAGCATCCTTCAGGGCTGCAGTGCCCTACACACCCGATCTATAATTCTGCACAGTGGAAATGACTAACTCTCCGCTCTGCGCTTCCCCTGCCTCCAAGTCAAAGAGGCCTGGGCTCTGCACTCACCTGCAGGTCTGACAGAGCCAGTGCGGCTTGCTTAACCCTGTTCTGTCACAATGTTGACATAGTCGAGGGACGCTGACTCTTAGGGGACAGAGTGAGCCGAGAAGGCAGTGAGGGTGGCCCAGGTGGACAGCGCATATGTGGGACACAGACACGATGCCACGTTACCTGCTGGCCCCTGCCTCCACACAGCACCCCAGTGCCCTGCAAAGCCTCCTAGCATCCACTGGGCACATGGTAGTCCCCGTCGCCCTGCCTCCTGCCTCCTCTCCCTTCTCCACATGCAGTGACGGACCCTCCTCCGTGCACTAATGCGACCCGGCAGTGTTAGGACGGTCTTAAAAGCGCCCTCCACCCTCGGCCCTCCCCCCTGAAATCTGGGTTGCCTCTCTAATAATTAGAGAGGTTAGAAAAACAGGATGTGCCGCAGCCTGCGACCTAGTAACCACCGATTTGTTGAGCTGATTATTTCTCTCCAGGAAGAGTTATTTTTCTTTCTTTCTCTATTATGTAACCCTGTACAGCAAGCTCACCAAGGAACATCTGAAAAACAAAACTGCCGTGCACGCACCTGGTCCTGGCTGGCAACTTTTCAGCAAACTTCATGTTTTAGAGTGGCTTCAGGTTTACAGAAAAATTCCACCTAAAGAACAAGTCCTCAGCTCCTCTCTCCGGCCATCCAGTTTCCTTTATTACGACTGCGCTGTCCTCTCGGGGCGCAGCTCCTTGGTGGGCCAGTAGCGGCCGTCTCCAGCCCTGTGGTTATCTCCTGGCGTGGCATAGTTACTCTCCAGGCTTTGGGCAAGACAGGGCGTCCTCCCACTGCACCTTGGGCAGCACTCAGAATGGCACCACTGCATTAAACGTGCCAGGCTTCACTGTCTGTGCCTGCTGCCATCTGCCCACCATGGGCATACTCTGGGCCTTCTAGGTCCCCACCGTTTCCCGGAACATCATCTATAATTCAGAACTAGGGCGTGTGAAGGCGTTTCTCACCTAACGATACATTCGCTTCCTCTGTGCCTTCTGCATGGACGGAAACTTTCCGCTCCCTTGGATAAATGCCCAGGAGCATGGCTGCTGGCTGCCCGGTAAGACCATATTCCAGACCAGCGTTCAGGGGCTGAGGACCAACAGGCTGCCAGCCCTGCAGAAAGAACATCTTCCAAAACAGCAAATTACCAGTGAGGGGACCTCAGCAATCCCCTGGGCCCTGGGCCCTCGTCTGCAAATGGGGCCCGCGGGCCGGCCAGTGAGAGATGTAGGTGAATGGGCCCAGGACACACGACTGGCACAGAGCACATCAACGTGTGACAGTGATTAGGGTGCTCACACCAAACCAATTCACTGCTGCAAATGCACACTCGTCAAGGGCACAGTCAAGTCTCTCTCAGCTTAAGAGAAAACTGCCACCCAGTCTTACTCCAGTGTTCATCTGCCGTTCGGTTCTCTCCTAAGTTTCCTCGTCCCCCTTCCTCTATCCCAGTCACTCCTCCTCCCATTGCAGCTACGTCTCTTGCCCCTCCATTTGCACCAAGGTCACCAAATGCCCTCCGGCTTCCCAATCCACTGATGCTTCTCACTGCTTATCAGACTGAAGTCCTCAGCTACCATCAGTGGTTTTAACTTGAGCCTCTCTTTTCTAGGCTCCTGTTATGACTTTCTCCCAGTTCCTCACTTCCTCTCTGGCCATCCTTCCTGGCCTCTCTGCAGCACTTTCTCAGCCCTCTGAGCTCAGCAGCTCTGCAGCATGGCCTCCCCCATGCCCTCAGCCTGCCCTGCTGCAGGACCCCTGTCTTCCTCATGGCCCTTCGAGGTCCGGAAATCCATGCACCTGCTGGCTGGCACCTCAGACTCCACAGGGCTCATCATCTCTGTCACCCTGCCTCCCGCTCCTGTCCCTTACCTGGTCCCTTCACTCCATGCAACTTCCGTCCTCTTAAGATGACCATTTTCCCCATGCACGTAAGGCCGTGTGTGTAAGATGGCAGTAGAGGGCACAGCAGGCAGAGACGCAGACACAAGGTACCGCCAGGGGCACAGCAAGTGATCTGTCCCCAAGCACCAGGCACCCAGGGCACAGAGCTCAGATCTGTGCCTCAGCAAAGTCACCACTGTCCCATTCCCTGGACAATGCTGACACTGTGGGTGCTGGCAGCACACACTGCCTTCCATTCCGGACTCCCCGGTGCCCAGCACAGTGTGGGTAGCCTGTCTCAGTCAGTTCTTCCAGAAGTGGGGAAAAAGCCAGAGAAGCACACAGCAGAGTGAGTCCACTGAGGACACGGACAGCGGAGAGATGGTGGCTCTGCCTAAAGTGGTATCATGTGAAATCACCTGAGTGACACAGGTGGGGCTGACATTGTAGGAGAAAACACAGCAAAATGACAACATGTCTCCACTGGACAGGACACAGGCTGGCACCCGCACTGCATTACACTCCCGGGTGCATGTCACGAATCCAGGCTTCAGAATTCCACGAACCACACTTCCAACCTGAAAATTGCAGGACAGACATTGGGAGGATGTGTTAGATGTCCCAAGGAATCACATGACAAATCCTCTTTCTGCACAGGTTCCTTGGCCAAATTTTAAAAATAAATAAAAGATGGTTCTCAGAATACCTCTGCTTCAAGAGTCACACCAGCCCTAGGAATCCTGAATGCCCCCCAAAGTCCAAGGCCAGGGAGCTGCATTTGTGGGGAGCTGTTCAGAGGTGGGCTTGGAGAGAGGCTGGGTCACGGTGGGTCGTGACCGCCCAGGATACTGTGAACCCTGACCCCACTTCGCTCCCTTTTGCTGCTGGGTCATGAGATGCCCCTGACCTTAGGCCCAAGAGGAAAGGGATTTCCCAAGAGACTGGAATTCCCAAACCTGTGACCAAAAGGAGCCTTTTCTTTCACCAAGTTCATTATCTCAGGTATTCGTGAGAGAGAGAGCTGGCTGACATAACATCCTTGAGAAGGCAAAAGGCTCAAAGCTTATTCCATAAGAGATTCAGAATGGCCCTTACAATTAAAACAGGTTTAAGAATGTAATCAAATGAGACATGAAATTATTTATTCCAAGGAAGATACTCTATTGAACTTACCTGGACTCCAACAAGAATGTGTAGTACAAACTTCACCTGTTGCTTAGGCACACCTTACCAAATTGTGAAATATTTTCATTAATTTAGGCTTTACCCATCGAATTTGGGAGGTGGGGTGGTAATCGGGAGTTGAACTCAGGACCTCATGCTTGCCAGGCAGGCATCATGCTGGTGAGTTGCATCCTTGGCCTAGGCTTTAGCTATCTGAAGTTAAGTAATATGTGGATAATTTCACGGGAATCAAGAGTTATTCTACTTGGCCAGTGTTTCTACCCCAGAAAAGCTTCCAAGAAAGCTTCTCTGACACCCTCGAACATAAAGCGACCTCAAACAGAAGGCAGTCTTGCCATCCAGCCCCTCACCCCATGACTTCACAGATGCACACACGCAGGGACACAGGCTGGGGTGATGCCTAAAATGGGGTGTTGAGCATAGACGCTCCGTGTCCATCTCTGCCGAGTGCTGGGCCACTGGCAGCCAGCTCCAGGAGCAGGTGTGAGACGCGGTGCCCGGAGTCCTCGTCTCCTTTGTCACCCACTCTCCTCACCATACCTGGGGCACAGGCAGCAAGGAGATGGAGATCAAGACCAAGGAGACCTGCAGAAAGCTCCGGCCAGCATGGGCATCCACAGCAGACGGGGTGGGAGGCGGGGCAGGGGCAGCGCTCACCCCGGTGTGCTTGGCCAGCTCCTGTCTCTCCAAGCCCTGTCATCAGCCCTGTTCCTGCCCCCGGGGCCCAGCACCCATGGTGCCCCCAGCCCCCACACTCTATGAGCAGTGCCTCTGCAGACTCCTCTGCAGGCTGCGTCCTCCCCAGGCCCTGACGGCAGAGCACACAGGGTCACCACAGCGCCACTCAGGTCCTCTCTGGAAATGCTGGCTCGCAGCAACAAGAACACAAATGGCCAAACTGGAGAGTGGACAGAGGGCTTGAGGCAATGCATCTCCAGAGAAAATCTGCACATGGCCACTACAGTACAGCAAAGACACTGGACACCATGGTCACTGGGGAGATGCGAATGGAAACCCAGGGAGATCTCCGTCCATAGGGTAGCTCTTTCAGAGGAGGGCGGAGAGGAAGAAGAGCACAAGGACAAAGGAGGGGACAGGAAGGGAGGGAAAAAGGTAGAGGAAAAGAGCAAGTGTTGGCAAAGCAGGGGAGAAACCTGAGCCCTGTCGCTTGCTGTGGACGCGTAAGATGTCACCACTGCAGCGGACAGTGGGAATTCCTCGAAAGGTAAATGCAACTTCACCCCATGGCCCAGCAATGCCCCTTCGGGGTCCACACATGGAAGGAAAAACTAGGCAAAGAGAAAGCAGTAAGTGGAACCCTGCCGAGGGAGCCCAGGAGCCCAGATGGCAGCTCAGCCAGGGCACCCACCTTGCCACCCAGGTCCTCAGCAGCCAAAGCGACCCAGGCACTGGCCGGCCGGGGAAAGTGGGACACAGACACACAGTGACACAGACACGTGACTCAGCCTTGCACGGCAGCAGTTCTGACACACGCGGCAACATGACTGAGCTTGCAGACACTCCGCTGCGTGGACAAAGTCGGTCGTGAAAACACACTGTATGAGTCACACTGTGTGCAGCACTTCGTGGAGACGGAACACGGGACCGCAGTGGCCAGGGCGGGCGAGAGGAGAACAGGGTTTTTGTTCAACAGGCACTGAGCCTCAGCCTGAGGAGCTGTCGAGTTCCAGACGGACGGTCGCAAAGGTTGCACAACAACGAAAACCACAGAACTCACCCTAAAACACTCCGAATGATCGATTTTGTGACTTATATACTTAGATGACCACAATTTTAAAAACGAATACTGCGTGAGGAAGGAGCCAGGAGACCGCAGCAGAGAGGCTCCGGAGTCCAGAGCGCAGAAGAGGGCAAGCGCTTCTCCCTTCCTCTATGATCACCCCCAGGTCCCGTCCTGCTGGGCTCCAGTGGGCAGCTGGGTGGAGGGAGCAGGAGCGTGACTGAAGGGACAGACTCCCCTGCCACAGCCCCGCACCTGCGAGGGGCGCCGACTTTCAAGACAGGTCTAAATTTCCACCAGGAGCAAGAACAGAACACGTTTAAAAGAACAAAAGCGGGGGACAACAATTACACTGTGTCATGCAGGGGCTTAGAGGATCTGTGACCTGCCGTGTGCAAACTAGGGCCCCCAAAACTGACATGGGGTCCAGCCACGCCTGCAGCCCAGCCTGAGGGTGCACAGAGCCACAGAGAGGCAGGAAGCAAGGGCGGCACCTCCTTCCTCGGCCTCGAGCTGTGTCCTGGCTGCCACTGCTGTCCTTGTTGCTCTCTGCCGCGGGCTGGCTTGTGCCTACCCACATTAGAGGACAAACTGCCACCCAAACCCACGACTCGAACGCCAGTCTCATCTCAGGTCGCCCTCAGACACACAAGGAAGCAACGTTCAATCTGGTCACCCCACAGCCGCCCCTCCATCCACACATAAAAACTCACCTTCGCCCCTTCCAGACTCGCTCCGTGCTAGGAGAGTAAACTCATCTTGGATACCGTCCACTCTATGGAACAATTTTATAAACACTTTCCGTCTCTACCTACAGTCTAAGTCATCACTTCCTCCTCTCCCCAAAGCGTATCTTCTCGTTGTCGAACGCGTTAGAGAAACGTTGTTTGAATCTCCCCTCATTGGAAAATTCAATATAAGTTATGAATTCCAAGTTATGTTTGGCTAGAATTATTTTCCTTCCATCCAAAAGTGCACACTGTGACATCCACATAGATATGCCCAGGGCACTGCTTTAAAGGGCATTTAAAACTGTACAGGCGCCCTGCACTGCAAACTCCTGTCTCCAAGGCAGTCACAGAAACCACGCTCCGTGTCTGCGCCTCCTGTCCGGACCCATCGAGTGAGCACATTTCTACAAGCAACTAAGCTAGCTGCCTGGGCTGCTCAGCGCATCCACCCAAACAGAGCTTTGCTGGGAAAACAGGTGACGGGATGAGGACCGCAGAGTGAGAGACCCTGCAGGGAGCGCGATGTAAAGTCCTCTCACAGTACACACAGAGGCCGAAAATAAAGTCCATTCACACTAAACGCTGCCTTCAGCAAGACGGGCTTCTCCAGCTACCATCGGCTACCAGTGCCCTAGGTCTGCCTCGCAGCACCTCCAGGCCACTCCAGCAGAGTCGGGCGGATGCTTCTGCTCAGGAAGGCTGAGCACACAAACACTCCTCTAAGCGGCAAAGTCACCAAGGTCCACTGCACACTCTGCGGGCCACATTCCTTCCCCAAAGCTGCACGTCCCTATAAAACACAGGTTCCTAACCTGGGAGTCGGGCCTTCCCAGTGAGTACCCACCACCCCACCTGTCCCGCTCGCCCTGCTGGCCGGAAGTCACGACCTTGGTCACTCCCACCCTCTGCTTCCCTTCCACGCACGCCACTGCCTAACAGGAGGCCTCTGTGAGTTCTGCTTCCACAGCTGAAAGGCCCGGTGCTGACGCTTTTCCAGAACTGCACCCTCTGCTCAGCCCCACCAGTCCCACCGTACAGGGACGCAGGGGTATGTGTTTTCCAACTGATAGTTAGGCTGTCTGTCATGAAACGCTTGAAACCTGGCTCCAGTGGCATAAACATGAAACCTGCCAGTGACCTTCACTAACGCATTATGAATTATCTAAAAGCACACACCTCCTCTTGCCCAGTCACTGTTCTGCTGCTCCCCCGATGATGAGTGATCTGCCCACAGAAGAAGAGCCCTGTTCAGGAAAGCAAGCTCAGATGCGGGTGCAGCTGGCTGCGCAGCCCTCCTCACTTCATCACTCACACTCACGCACTCCCCGAGGCCAGCAGGGGTCAGAAACCCACAGGCCTACAGCACCATAAGGTTGGAGCGGTTTGGCTGGGGAGGCAACGGGAGACGGCAGAGACTGGCGGAAACCGGAAAGCCAGCATCTCGTTCCAGAGGAGACTGCTGTGGCTGGACCCAGCGTCCCGCCCTGCAGAAATGCAGGCCTCAGTGGGCTGACCAGCCTTCTGGCCTCTCTAAAGCAGCTGCCGATCATGACCTACTTGTGATGTCACTGATAATGAAGTCCATTTTATTTTAACTAAACCACCTACAGGCCCGGGTTAGGGAAGCCCAGCCAAACACAGCTGCAGGCCAGGTGACATCAGGTGACCTCTGTTTGTTTCCTAATGGAAGGTTCTCCAATGTTTTTCCTCTGGGTGTTTATTTGATAAACTAATGAGATGTCATAATTCGCCTATTTTTCCATAAATGTAGCTGACAGGAAGCACCAGGTGATATGACAGGACAGGGACAATGCAAAGTATGAAGACAGAAGGCAAAGTCAACTTCTCTTTCACCCTGAAGGCTGCATGGCCTCAGGCAAGGGCCTAACTTCTTGGATCATCAAGTTTTATTTTCTGTAATAAAACAGGGGTAATTCCAGCTCTTCCAATCTACTAGGCCTAAAAAATTCTACTTGCAAACACTGGGAAGCAGTAACAAGAACATTTCCAATGCAAGGAAAGATAAAGAATTTTTCTGGTGTTTCCCAGGGTTGCCTCACTCAGTACAAACAGTGTCAGTGAAACAGCCAGCATCTTCTCACACTCCCGTGTGAAACACAAGTCTGCTCTGCAGTTTAGTGAAGTCCATGCTAGGGACACCCGGAGACAACTCTGAACAGGAAACAGCCCCATTATCTACAAATCCAAATATTCAACAGGAGGAAATTGTGAGCACAACAATCCTGTTTCTATTGAAGATCTAGTACAGCATATTTAAATGAGTGATTTAAAATGTATTTTCCTAATATCGAAAGCATTTTTAAAATATATCTTCAACTTCCCTCCTTCCATAGCCTGTGACTGCTGAAGGCTTTGCTCTGCACAGGAACATTACCATGTATGGTGCTTAAAAAATAAATCAGTTCTCAACGTTTTTAAGATAACCAGAGTTCTCTCATTACAGCTTTCCCTAAGGGATAAACGTACAATTAATAGAAGTACTGAAGACTTTCTTTGTCTCCTAACCAGTAATAACACCGCTAGCTACTGGAGCACAGGAAGTAAAACATGTTGAAACAAACCACTAAAACATGTTTAGATTTTTAAGAAACTGGAAAGCACCATTTTCCACAGATCCGCCTAATCACTACACTAACAAGCACAAAGCCCCGAAGTTCTCTGCAAGCCAGACCTGTGCTCTGCTAGCACACTGCATCCATGGCAGGACCCGACAGCACGCAGGCTGCTCGCTGTCCCGCAAGCTCGGAGAGGCCCGCCTCTGCGGCGCTCAGTGAAGCTCACTACAGATGCACGGTCCCTCCCTTGCAGGGATGTGGGGGTGTGAGGGAGGAAGTAGAATCAAAAACCTGCGCGCAGGCCACCTCGGCCAGGGGCTACTCGAGCCAGGGGCTACTCGAGCCAGAGCTCAGCGTTGAGTCTGTCGTGATAGAACACTCTGCTTTATTCCTGCTGCTGTGACTTGGGCATCGTGCGTTACATCATCAAACAGACACATCGACCTGCAGGAGACGCTGCAGAAGACCAGGGTCCAACCTAGAAAGCAGCCAAAATCCCACTGTCAGAGAACAGCTGTGCCCCGAGCGCCACCCCGGCCCCCGCCAGGCTCGGGTCCCTTTCTGTTTTCAGGACCGAGCGCAGGTCTCGTGCTAAGGACAACATGAACTCCATCCTCCCGTCCCCCAGTGCCTGGGCCAACAAACGCCTTTTGTGGAAAATGCTTATCTTCTCCTCAAAACAACCTGTTACTCACTTAAGTACTCACTAAAGTTTACGTGAATTAACAAATGCACCAAATCACACGTCTGTAAATCCTACTTTAAATGGAATGAGGGGTTTGGGCTTGCAGGACCGCCCTGGTGGCACACGTACAATTATCCCTGGAGCTGAGCCGATTCCACCAAAACACAGGCACAACGCGGACGGAGCCAAAGGAGGGGCGCAAATGTCTCTTAGCGAAAACGGTTCTCTCGTAAGCAGATTTTCATTTTAAATTAAGCAAATGACCGTTTAGCGAAGGAAATGATATAAACTTAGAAAAGCAAAACTACTAATCTGAAAACACACTGACTTGGGGGTGTTGTTTTGTTTTGGTGCCAGGAATCAAACTCAGGACCTTGTGCTTACTAGGCAGGCACTGTGCCACTGAGCTATATCCCTAACCACAAACATTGGCCTTTAAAAGGCTCAGATCAACAGCTGCTGAGACTCCACTTTCAGTCCTGGGGCTAAGGAGGAGGGAGAGGCCGCGGGAAGCCCCCTCCCACACCCTGGGCTGCACCTCCAGCAGTTCAGCTGTGTTGTAACTGTGATGAAGGGCTCTTTATAAATTAAAAAAAAAATCTTTAGGGAAGAGTACAGGGCCAGGGGTACAGCTCAGTAACCGGCTTGCTTAAAATCTGTGAAGTTCTGGGTTTGATTCCCAGCAAAACAACAACCAAAAAAATGTAGGCTTGTGAATCTGCCAAGAAATGCTCCCCGTAATCTCATCACTTCAAGGCTGGGGCTTCGGATCCAACTTCATGTTTACACAGAAGAAACGAAAACCGCGGTTAAGGCCCGTTTCAAACACAAAGTGGTAGAATACAGTTTATATATATACAAATCCCCATAACTGATCATTGCCCAAAATGGTCAGCAACTGTCGAACTTTTGAGAGCATACAATCCTAGAAACAAAATCTGGATTAATCTGAGGAGGAATGATGACAACTGGCCTAGTACCAGATGAAACAAAGCAAAAGAAGCAACGAAAGGAGAGACTGGTTTCCTAGAAAGCACAGGGGCGGGGAAGCTTTCTTACTGCTCCTCTAAGTCTCTAACTGATCTCTGAGGTGATACATGAAAGGAGAAGGCAGGAAGCAACAGAAGAGGGAGTATTACCAAAACAGGAAGCCAGAAAGAGACACACAGGGCCCCTTAAAGTGCACTGTTCCTCTGCTTTTGATTTCTACACGTGTGCAAATATCTTTGGTTCAAGCTCAGCCCTTTAAAAACTCCCAGGCAACGGACGCATTCACTGACTTGCTAAGGTGCCCTAAGTTCACAAATGCATGCTTTGCCACCGTTAAACACAAATCACCTATCTCAATTAAATCATTGCTTCCTAATAGAATATAGTTGTGGTCTTTTTATTTTGAAGAGAATAAAACTGAAAGAAATAGAACAGAACAGAGACCATCAAAACAAAACAATGAATGTGATACAACACTTCTAAACAAGATAAAAGGAAACCGACAACGGACTACCATGAAGCCTTTTGTTCTCTTCCAAATAACTTTCTGTATCATCAGGCACGATAAAAATCAAAACACAACAGAATGAAACCAATCCAAACAAAACACTGAGAGCAATATAGGACTTCAAAACAAGACAATAAAAACACAACAGCAGTTACCATAACGCATCTTGTTATCTTCAAAGTAGCTGCTTATACCATCAGACATAAAAAAGTCAAACAAAACAAAATAGAATAAAATCAATCGAAAGAAAACTAGTAAAGCAATACAAGGCTTCAAAAAAAGACAAGTGGAAATCAATAATGGCTACTAAAATACATTTTGTTATTTTTGAAATACTTGTCCATGACATCAAATATGAAAAAATCAAACAAAACAATAAAAGCAAACTAAACAACAATGAAAACAATACTGGGTTTCAAAACAGGATACAGATTAACAATGGCCACTGTCTTCACCCTCTAGACATCTCCTCCCCTTTCACCTTCACATCTTCTGTGCATTACGGATCCCACTAACTCCTTTAGTTTTTTATACTAGGGAGACAAAACGATGTTCACCCATGTGAGTCTGAACCATTTTACCCAAGAGCATGATCGCAAGTTGCATCCATTTACCTACAAGAGCCTCTCTTTATAGCTGAGTAGCTTTCCATTGTATAAAAATGTCATGTTTTTCTCATCCATTCTGCAGTTGATGGGCAAGTTACCCATACTATTTTTCTGACTCCCTGTCACACAGAGCATTGTTTTCTCTCCTTTGACTTTTAGTCTATGAATTTCCTTTTGCGTTAAATGTGTTTCTTGAATAAAACATATTGATGGATCCTGTCTCCTGATCCACTCTGCCTGTGTTTCTTTTTATTGGTGAATTAAAGCCATATACATTAATGGTTATGGTCAGCATGCACTGGCTCGTCTCTGCCATGTTATTTTCCTGCTGTTGGCTGCCTACTTCTCCCCCACATTCAACTGTCTGCCCTGCTCAGTGATCCCCCTCTGCTACTGTTCCTGGAACCGTGGTCTTTTTTCTCTCTCTAGAATGTCTTTCAGTATTCTTTGTAGGGTTGGTTTGCTGGTCATGAATTCCTTTAGTTGATCTCTGTCATACAAGTATCTTGTTTCCCCACTAATTTTGAAAGATAGTTTTGCAGGGTACATCAATCTGGGTTGGAAGTTATTTTCTTTCAGGACTCAAAATACTTCACTTGATGGTTTGTGTTGAGAAGTCTGTCATGATTCTGAAGGGTTTTCTTGTACAGGTGATCTGTTTCTTTTCTCTAACAGCTTTTAATATTCTGTTCTGGGGTTGAATTTCTGGAATCTTAATTATTATATGTCTGGGTGTAGATTTACTTTGGTTATTGCTAGCTGGAGTCCTATATGCCTCTCTTTCTGTATATCACGTCCTTTTCCCATGTTTGGGAAGTTTTCTGCTATTACTTCGGTAAACAGGATTTTAATGTCATTTGGGTTGACCCCTGCTTTTTCACTCACACCTATTTTTCTTAAGTTATGCTTTGCATCGTGTTGCAGTCCTTGAATTATTTCCTGGTTCCTTGTTCTTTTTAAGATAACTTTCCTTTCACAATCACAAGCTGTACACCTGTCTTCAAGGTCTGAAAGTCACCTTCAGTTTCTTTCAAGCAGTTTTGCCAACTTTCAGTGGAGTTTCTAATCTCCTGGGTATCTCTTTGAATCTGTTTCATGCAGTCTAACTCTCTTTCATACTGTTCATCCAAGGTTCCCTCATTCTCCTGTGCTCCTCTATTCTTCCATCTATATCTTCTTTAGAGATGCTTAGCAATTCTTTTCATTTCTTCTTTTACCTGAGATAGTATTTCTGTTCTAATTTCTTTCATAGCCTCATGAACTCATCTCTTTACGTCAGTTGCCATCACTTCAGAAACTTCAGGTGTGCGACTCCCGATCGCCATCACTTCAGAAACTTCAGGTGTGTGACTCCCGATCTCTTCCATGTTTTCATCTCCTGGATTTGCTCTGCTTGGGTTGCAGTCCAGAGACTGCCTTTTGCTGCTTCATCTTGACATTTTCTTGGGTTCTTCCAAACAAGCCGGTGGTGGGATTCCAGGCACTTCCCGTGTTGGCTACACTTTCTCAGGACCATAACTGGTTCTTCTGGCCAGTGCTGGCTATGGGTATCCAGTGGTGGCCACTGGGTGTGCCGGTGCCTGGCCAGCTGCTGTTTTTTCCACCCATGCCAGCTGCCTGGGGCATCAGCATCTCAAGGGCTGCTGGGGTGCACAAGGGGGCAGAGCCACCTGCTGCCTCCCAATGCGAGCTGGTTTCTGGCAGATAGTGTCCTCCAATGGCTGCTGGAGTTATAATCATGTTTAAAAATGTAACTGATATTACAAAGCCTTCTGTCTAAATTAAAATGATCAAAATCTCAGGGTGAGAGTATCAGTGCACGGTGCTAAGCAGCAGAGAGCTGGCCAGGCAGTGCTGCACAGAACCAACCCTTTCAAGCTTTGGACCCGACACGGGGCCTTTCCAGCTGCTTCTCTGCAGTGTGGCCCACGCTCCCACTGCGCTCTTGGTTTGAAGGGTCTTTCTACATGGCTTCTTTTGCTGACTGTGGTGGATAAACTCATCCTGGAAAATGAAGGCTCCTTTCCAGAAAGGACAGATTTCTTAGCTCCCAGTTTACTTCCTCTGTCCTCTTAGCCAGCACAGTCAACCGAAACTCGGTTTAAGAGCAAGAAGTAAAATTCCAACCGCTGGTATCCGTAGTAGCCCCAGGTGGTTAAAGAGGAGTAAACCTGTGTGCACAGCTTTCCTTGCAAAGTGCCCACAGAGGCGAGGGGGGAAATGAATACAAAGGAATGGTTCAGAATTGCTCCCTCTCTAAGGCGTTCCATTAAGAATTCAGTCTATTAGAGGAGAGAAAGGGGGACCAGGATCAGAGGAGGGTGCTGGGAGGGGAACAGGAATAAGATAAGATGGAAGTACCGTGATAAGTCACAGTGAAACCTGTGATTCTGTATAACCAACAAGCTGGTTTTTAAAGGGCACCCAGTGAAAACAATCTACCTGAGCAGGCAAGCAGAACACACAGGTGCAGCTTTAAGAGCTCTGCTGTTTGCCCCGTGTTTCCACACCTACTCTACCTTAGCCTCCAGACCACTTCTTCATGTTTGTGTTCATGCTCGTTTTCCTGATGGTCGTCACCATGCACTGGTGATTAGAAATGGAGTGTAACTCCAAAGCCTGCCTACCCAGAGCCAAGACGTGTCTGTGTACCCAACCTGCAAATTTACAAGGCACCACCGCTGGTCTGCGTGCAGGCAGGTGGAGGTGTGGCACATTGGAAGGCTGGGGAATGCAACTGGTGGCCATGTTTCAGAAAATACTCTTGTATTTGCGCCTGCCTGGAAAGCGCCAAGTCGTGAGTTCAATCCCCAGTAACAAAATAAAGAAAATATTCTTGTTTTAAAAGAAAGAGGATGGGATTATTTAACTTGGCCTGTGTGTGCCAGCTACCCACCCAGGTGGGGAGCTGGGTCCCCTTGCCCGGTCTGTGGCTGGCTCCTCCACGGCTCACCTTGCAGCCCCGAGTCTTCTCCAAGGGTTCCAGGCAAAGGCTGCCCCTGCCTCTCCTGCTCCGCCTCTGAGAATCTACTACCACCTGTCCTGCAGGGTTAAAACTCAAAGCCCACGCTAAGCGCTGAGCACAGGGCCTGACACACAAGGTGAGCTCCCTGGTATTAGCGACTGTCCTGTGGTTTTTATCATCTGACACCATCACGCTTATTTACTTGGTCACTGCCCCTCATCACTTTCCCTACCCAATAAGCAGAAGGTGCTCAGCAAACCATTTACTAAATAAAACGATCTCATTCTCCTCTCACCCATGATGAAGACCTGGGCCAACGAACTGGCAGATCCGCTCTCTCACTTGAAATTAAATGTTGATGTGCGGAGCACCTCGCTAGGTCCTGAGGGCTGAATCAGTGAGGGAGTGTCCCGGGGCGGAGGCAGGTTATCAGCAGATAACCAGCCGGGGATAGTGTGGAGGCCACATGATCACTCTTGAGTGTCTGGCAAGTTCAAACGCCTGTGGACACCAACTGTCTGTTCACTCGGCTTTGCCCGCAAGGAGCACAGCCTTGGCCTCCTCTTGAGCGGTCCATCCATGTCCCACTGTGCCCATCGCTCCCACTCCATGCGCCCCACGCCCACGGCACTGCACGCTGGGTCTGCTTCTGCCTTCTGCTTCCTCTCTCCACCCACATCCCCGCAACCCCCCCCCACCTTGTCACCCTAGGGAGTAAGGGACCGGGCTTCTGTTCGCTCTAAGGACTGGAACCTCCTAGATGTACCTCTGCGCCCCCCCACCGTGCCATCTTCCTTCCCAGTGGGACCCCAGTGTTCGGGACCGCCAAACTCTATGCCATGGAATCCCCAGCACTTTTTTAATCACACAGATGCCGATGCATGAATGATGGGCGGCATGGAAACACAGAAAAGGAACACAGAAGGCACCACAGTGGAGGAACAGCTGAGCCCACAGTGGAGGAACCGAGTTCAACAGGAAGCAGCCAGGGCAAGAAGCAAGGTGGGCGTGCCAGGCCCAGCAGATCACGGACTTTTCTGGGTGCCGGGGGACACTCAGTGTGATGGGCACAGCCACAGCACAGCAAGAGAGGACCCCGGGGAAAGCAGCTGGGCACGGGTCTGGAGGGGCGTGGAGGTCTCGCACCTGGACTTGGACACAGAATCTGGAAACCTGTACGGCAGAGGCGTGGCATCTGCTGAGCAGCTGCGGACAGCAGTGGGGTGAGATGGTGACGTGGGGGCAGAGAGGTAAGAGCGAGACGCCAGTGGTAAGAGCACAGAGGAGTGAGCGAGTGTTTGAAAGGACAGTTGGGAGAGTCCTGTTACACAGAGAACGATTATATCAGCAAAACTGGGCACTTCAATATTAATTTAGCGATGCTTAAGTGTTTTAGGCCACATTCCTTAACCAAATTAAACACTGCATCGAAACTGAAAAGACACAAACAACCTTACACAAAGTGAACTTCATACCCAGGGGAATGACTTTAGTGACAGTGTTTGGGCTTCTTCCAGGCAAAAATGGTACAGTCCCAAGGGACCCCAAAGCCGGAAGTCCTCTAAGCACGAAACAGACACTATGAGCTTTGGGAGGAGCACAGGTCAGGAAAAAGGAAGAAAAGTCCACACAGCAGCTAGAAAAACCAAACGTCACGCACTTCAGGAAACGTTCAAATGTTTGTGGGAAAATCTGAAAGCTGCACTACAGAGTCATCAATAGTGTCCCTAAAAATAATCACACAGGGATGACCCTAAGAGGATTTACTTCAGAATCAGGAAAGACTGTCATTTCCTGCTAGGAATGAGAACCATCAGCAAAGCTGTTGAAAGACGTGACACTGGAGTTGGACCTCCAAGGGCACACGTGGTGAACAGTGTCCTCTGCAGAGACGAGCAGACTCAAGTCCTCTTCAAGGGACAAAGCCGAGGAGGACCCCAGTCTGCCCGCGCACTGTGTGCATGAAGACAATGACAGAAAGGCAGCTTGAACTGTAGGACCAGCCAGGTCACCTAGGCGTCTGATGCCACACAGCACCACTAGAACCTCAGAGGCGGCTGCACAGAAAAGCAACCTGCTGGGCACCTGGCTCAGGAAGGCAGCGCTGGTGGGGGCAGGAGGGACAGGTCGGGGCAAGGTGACCCACTGCTGGGTGGGAGTTAGGAGAACAGCGCAGAGCGGATGTGGGAGAAGGAAAAAGAGAAGGGGAAGGGAGGAGCTGGATGACTAGAACTGGAAAAGATGCAGATTGCTCCCAGTGGGGACCCTGCTGGGAGCTCGTTACCTAGGAGACGGTGCTGGGGCCAGAAAGGCTGCAGTGTGGCTTGACGTGGGGTGTGACCAAGCGGGCCAGGTTCTCTGCTGAGTTCTGACCTTGGAGTCTCTAGAACTGCAGCACCTGCCCTGCCCCATAGAGGGACTGGAAGGGTCCAGGTCCTGCTGTAGTTGCTGGAGCATGGAGGTAACTGACCACCAACACCAAGTGGACCACAAAGTACACCGCCATGATCTCCGTGCTGTACAGGTTTCTGATTTCAATGCTGTCATGCAGGTGACAGCAGGAGTGGAGATTTGCAGAGCGACAGGACATGGGGACCAGGGTCTGAGGCCAAGAGCCAAAAGATTCCAAGCGTAAGTGGCCGGAAAGCCGCACAGGGAATGGGCCACCAAGACGCTGGACAGGGCAGGGAGCAGATTCGGCAAGGACAAAGCCACCCTCATTAGGAGAGGGGACAGTATGGAGCAAGGCTACTGGGCCAGGGTCACTTGGCTGGGAGGGTGCAGCTGTGCCCGTGTGGATCAAGGTGGCAGGAGTTAAGTTCTAAGGACCCAGAAGCCAGAAGTCTCCAAGACCAGGGGTTGGGACAACAGCTAAGGGTTCAGACAGCGTAAAGCATCGGGTCTCAGGGTCACCCAGAATCCATCTGCAAGCCAGCCAGATTCACTCCCACCAGCCTGCAGGCTAGACAGAGGCCCGGTCCAAGAGCTGAGTGTGCTTTTCATGCCATACAAGAGTCAGAGCTCCATTAAAAGTGTGTTCTTTGCTGATATGCATCGAACAGTACAAGTACTGTCTGTTAAACATAACAAGATAGCTTGTGTTTCATTTTTGATTCTGAAGGCTAGGAGAGATCCTTGGCGGTTCTTACACCGTAAACCCTACCGACGAGACACAGGAGGAAAAGGAAATGACTTGTTTAAGGTCCCCCAGCAACGCAGGATGTTTGGGGTACACAACACCTTGCCTTCTGGACACTTCTAAAGATGAAGATCAGTGCGCTGGCGGAGAGGACCGGTGTTTTACTTGGCCCCTGCCAGGACTCCGTCTTTCCAGCTCACCAGGACGGTCTCCCTGAGGCTGTGGCATGTGCTAACCCTGACAGCCTCACCTCTCGCAGAGGCCACCCGCTTTTCTCATCTCGCAAATCACATTTTGTTTCTCCTTTTTTTTTGGCTACAAGTAACCGGGTTGGGGGTGGGGGGTAAAATGTCTTCACATAGACTTTATCTTAGAAAGATTTTCCAAGAAATCAGTTTCAAGTCTTCCAGACATTGCAAAACAAGCCCATACTTGCCTGTCTTTGACAAAAACTTGGCAGTCTGCCTCAAAAACACATCATTCGGCAGGTGCCCACGTGGCAGCATCCCAATTCCTCTACAATCTTACAAAAGCAGGATTTTTCTTTCCGAAGAAGCCTTCACTTAGAGATAAGACGCTTCCACGAACTGAACCAGCGATTTTCCTTTGTGAGGTAGAAAATCAGTTCTCGCCTAGCACAAGGAGGGGCTACCCATCCTGCAAATATGCACATTTAAAACATTCTCCCACAAACAATGTGCTGGCCTAGTGCATTTCAGATTACGTCTTCACGTACAATAATAGGCCACTTCAATATAACTTGCATTCAATAGAACACAAACAACATAAACACCCTTTAACTGGCTGGATTCCTAAACTCTCCTGATGTTACTCATAAATGCAAAAGTGGTAGGTCAGATTATTCATGGAGTACGCAAATGACAAATGTTCCTTGGGGAAAAATGCATAGGTACAGAAAAAAAAAATTAAAATCATGCGACATTCAGCCCCCACCCAGAGAGCGGTTCACTACTGACACTTGGTAACCACCTTATCTTTTGTCTTCTTGAAGCACACAGGCATGTGTGATTTTACACAAGGAGCTGGTTTGCAGCCAAGTATTTGCCAATTCCGCAGTGTTTGGAGGAGGCTTCGACCTGCACCTTCCTCCCTCCTCCCCTACAGAACAGCCCCTGTGCGCTTCTGCTGCTCCCTGCGGGCTCCATTCACCCCTGTTCTACTGCTCCTCACCCCGAGAGGCCGATGCACTGTGTCCACAGAGACCCATGTGGGGCTCACAGTGACTCACTCGTTTCTTGATGCCCTGTGGGTTTGAAGCACCAGGCCTCATGCAAAGGGCTGCAGAAATTAACATGCAGGGAAACTGGGGAAGCTGCAGGACAAAGGCTGCAAACACAGCTCAACAAACAGAGGCGCTTGGTTATTTTACAAAACTAAGAAATCCCTAACTGTAAGGAGAGACTTTTTAAGACAGGATCCGGGCAAGGATTTCATGGGCAGAATTTCTGCAGTGTGTAACATTTATAGAACGTTAATATAACATTAACATAACATGAACACAACACTCAATTTTCAGATGGTTTAAAAAGATGTGAGAGTTGTTATTCTTTACATAAAAGAACCAAAAGAAAGTATTGTTGGGCCAGGCATAGTGGTGTACACCTATGATCCTAGGAGGCTGAGGTAGGAGGATCCCTTTGAGTTGGAGGCCAGCCTGGGCTACAAAGTGAGTTCAAGGTCAGCCTGAGCTACATAGTGAGACCTTGTTTCAAAAAGACCAAAAAATTTAAAAAGGAAAGAAAGTATTGTTAGACATAAAAATACAAATAAGCTTCAGTTGAATGCTACATTATTTTTAAACAAACTACATATGAATAGCAACATGACAATTTGCTAGTTAAAATTACATTTATTTAACACCCATATACCAGATAGTGTTAGATGTTTTGGGAAAAAGAATATGAAAATGCAGCTCCTGCCTTCAATAAGCTCATAATGTAGTGCAGCACTGTGCCATAAAAAATGTAAGCAATGTATAATTCTTATAGAAAGGTGATAAGATCAATTTAATGCCATATTTTAGCTAATCAAAAATATTTTCATATCAACATTCAAAATCATTGGTGAGATATTTATATAGCCTTTGTCACAGTGAAATCTTCAAAACCCACTGTGCACTTCATGAATCTAGACGAGCTCTGTTTCCAGAGCTCAGGGAATCACAGCACATCTGTCAGGGCAGGCCAGCTGTGCCGTGTACAGACGATCCCAAAGTCAAAGCGGGTTCTTTACGTAAATGACAAGTATTCTGCAGGGTGACGACAGCCTTGGACTTCACAGTCATTCGGGGGTTCGGGCTCCACCATCACATTACGTTCACGGGTGGGGGGAACGGCAGGAGCTGAGCCCGGCCTGTTAAACGCTTCCACTCCAAAGTGATCTGCAACGCTCTGCTCCATTTCACTGGCCAAAGCAAGTCATGAGCCAGAAACAGCAGGAAATGCAATCTTAGCGCTGCCCAGAAAGCTGAGTGGTAAATAACTGCTGTAGGACACCAGTGATTACCATAAATATTAAGCAAACACCGTGAGGCCAGCAATGTGAAAAGCAAGCCAGAAGGGAGATAACGAGAGAGAGCTGGAGCCACAGCACAGGGCGGGGAGGAGAAAAGCCCTGAGTAAGGCACAGATAAAACAGCAAGGAAGCCCACAGGAGAGCACAGCTACTTCCTGCACCGCACCGGCATCCCTGGCAGTACCCGGGACCCTGCGCAGTACCCGCTACTTTAGGAAAGGATCTTGCTTGTCTGAAGGGCGATCCCACCCTTCAGACCCTAGTCAGGGTCAGTCTTAGAACTCATCCTACTGCAGGCCACATACTGCCTTGCACGCACCCTACAAACACACACTGCAGTATACACTGGACTCACGAGTGCACTTCAAGGGGAATTCCGAGAAACTGGCAAAACGGCTCTCTCTGATCTAGCCGGGGGATCATTCGGACATCCTGAGGGCTCAGAAAAGCGGTGGGTGGAGACCTGCAGCGATTCACACACATAGCACGTTCTGAAAGCCCCCAGCAGAGCCAGAAATGCTGCAGTTCAACCCGGTATCCTAGGCAGCCGCCCGTGCTGGTCCCGAGGGACTGTCTTGTTGAGAAGCCTTTTCCTTTCCCCTTGCAGGCTTTGCTGGACTTTTAAAGAGAAGTGCTGGCTATATCTGGGAGTATTTTTTATATTACAGAGTTGTGAGATGGTTAGTGTCTCAAGGAAAGTCGAACTGATGACTGTCACCTTCTGGAGAATATTCACGAAAACCATTAGTCAGCCTATCACCACACATCTGCATGAGTGGGGGCTCAGCAACATCGGCTCCAGAAAACAAGCCCATCTGCGCCTTGTAAAGCTCCGCTGACCTTCCAGACACTGCCTGGGCCAGATCCCCTCCTGCCAGTCATCAGAGGGAGCCACAAGGTAAGCAAAACCACGGACGTGCTTCCCATCCGGTGGTGCCCCAGCCCTCAGACAGGGTCGGGGAAGGGGCAGAGGCCTTGATGGGCAATTCAGAAAAGAGCAACAGTAACTGGAAGGACCCCACTGGTCCACTGTGTTACAAAAGATGCATCTTGTGTGTCAATCCTTCCTTAAGGTGATAAAAGCTTGTCCCAAATTACTTTCATGCAAAGACCAAATGTTAGGCAATTGTTTACAAAAGCCCTTATATGAACGTCAGTAAATATGATTCTCTTAGAAACAGTAGACACCAGGATATTTAATTTACCTAACATAGTTGTCAATCGGGTTATAAGAATTACAGAACAGCACCATGAAACGATGTCACCTCCGGTACCTCAAAGGCAGTAACATCATAAGAACTTAAAGAATGTCAGAATGAGAGGACCAAGGAAAACCCACTGCTCTTCAAGGGTCATCGAAGCAGTTCCCTGTCCTCCAGGGAAGCTCTCCAGGAAGAAAAGTCACATAGCCATGGAAAGGTCGAGTTAAAAGGAGAGACGTCACTTTAGGTTGTGGCGGTCAAATGATGTCTCAGAGCAGGCAGGTGAGCTGACTTAAATTCAATGACCAAGCAAGCAGAAAAGCATTCTGGGAAGAAATGAAAGTTCAAAATTGCAAGGTATGTGCTGAAACAGCTAAATATTCACGTGGGATAAAACAAAGTTGGCGAGGTGTGAAATGTCCCAGTTACCTGGACTCTGAGCTCAAGAGTACAAGAGTACAATATAGATGGTTCACGCCTCCAAAAAAACAAAAAGAAAGAAAGAAAAAGGGCCAACAACAAACAATAACTTGGACTCCTCCCTCACCCCATATACAAAAAATAACTCAAAATGGACAAAGGCTGTAAACACTAGATGAGCTAAAATCATAAAACCCTTAGAAGAAAACAGGCAAATCTTTGTAAATTTAAATTATACAACAGAAATAGATGCAACAAAAAAAATAGATGAATTAGACTTCACTAAAATTAAAAACTTGTGCTTCAGAGGTCAGCATTAAACATGTGGAATGACAGCTCACAACAGTAGAAAAAATACTGCAATTCTTATGATGAATAACAAGCTTTTCTCTCAATTACATGAGGAACTCCTAACCAATCAATAAAAACAGGAATAATCTAACTTAAAGAGAGCAAACGATTTGAATAAATATTTCTCCAAGGAACATACACAAATGGCCCACAAGCACATGGAAAGATGTTCAACATTAGTCATCAGGACAGTGAAATCACAAACCACAGTGAGATAGCACTTTACAGCCACTAATACCTCTATCATCCGAAAGGTAGATAGATAGGCAATGTCTTATACACCGCTGATGGGAAATAGTGTAGCACTGCCTCAATATAACCCAGATGCCCATCAACCGATAAGTGGGTGAACAAAACGTGGCACATTATACAATAAAATATAGACAAAAGATAAGTAAATGGAATATCAACACATCCCAGGCCATGGAAAAACCTTGGAAACATTATGCTAAGTGAAATAATCCAGTCACAGAAGACCACCTACAAGGCTCTATTTATCTGAAGTCCCTACGAACAAATAGTACATTAGTGGGTGTGGGAGGTGCAGGGAGGGGAGAAGGGAGCCACTGCATATGGTCATGGGGTTTGGGGAGGAGTCATAACAATGTTTTGAAACTGACTGTGGTGATGGTTACAGATCTCTGTGAATATACTACAAACTGTAAAGCTGAATGCTTTAAACAGGAAAATAGCGTGGTTCCATGCATTACATCTCAATAAAGCCATTCTGACCATGTAAAATACTGTCAGTAGTGCAGCTAATCCCAGGAAACTGTATCAGTGCAGTGGAATTCTGGAAGCCCTTTGAGGTAAAGAAAGGCATTCTAAACTGTATTACTACCTTCCCAGTTGGCTGCCATAAGATAATTTATATAAGGAGTTCACAACCAAGGAAGCACCCCAAATATGACACTTATTTTTGTTATTATCATTCCGTGGTGCTGGGACTTCTGGATTTACCTCTCAGGACCTCCCCAGTTTCCAGATTTTATGTGACCACTTGGGTTTAACCATCCCAAGAATAAAGTTTCACCTATATGAATCTTATCTATTTGTGACAATTAAAGAAAATAACAGAAAACAGCTTGATTTGAAGGGCCAGTAAGAGCAAAAAATAGCCTCGGAACCTGGGAATCCTAAAATACACTGTAATTCACAAAAGCAATGGTCACCTAGGTAAATCAGACTTGCAAATTATCTCAGGGTAATAAAATATCAGTGGAACAGGACATGAAGCCCAATAATGGGTATGTTCTCTGGAAGCCGCTCTGCCCGCTGCACCCCAGCAGAGACGCTGCAAGAGAAGAATAGCACAGGAAAGAGAACAGTCTGACAAGAACAAGAGAGAAACCAAAAGTCACCCTAAATGACTACAATTTTTCCAGCTTTGATGGATCAGGCCTTTGAGTTACATGAAGAAGCATATAATTTCGCCCCATGCTTCTCTTCCGAGCAAAATAATTCACAATGCCTATGCCTTATAAAGTTTAGCATTTAAAAGCACAGACATCATACCAACGCTAAGCAGAACAGAAGATGGGAGTTTTCCTCTGGGTTTCTTACTTTTTCATTTAGGACCTTGAGGGACATACAGTTTTTCTGATCAACCTTTTAACTGCCAGGTAAATAATGCAGGTGATGGGACAGTCACTGAGGAAACGCCCTGCCCACTCCAAGCAACAAGTCCCCCGGGACGGGACAGAAAGCAGTGCCCCTACCTTCAGGTGCACTGATCTCATCCCCTCTGTCCATTTAGCTGTCCCAAGAGCCAGACTGAAGATGTCAGCCACAGTGAGCAGAAAGCACTGCAGCCCTGACACCCATGCTGTAGAGACTGCTGTCCTAAGCCTGCGGGGACAAGTGGTCTAGGGCTGCTGTGCTGCCCCTGCCCCTCTCCCCTATGCTTCCATGTTCCGTTCTGCCCCAAACTCCGCTCGCTCTCAAGGGCCAGTGAGAGGAGTCACTGGGCACACTCCACAGGCCCGCTGACCCAGAGGTAGCCAGGATTATAAATTAATTGAGGGTCACACAGACAAGTCATTTGTATTTTTCCACACCCCAAAGGGTACATGGTGACCCTGGGCACCAGGAGTCTGTGCAAGAGGTCACTTCATGGCTTTCCACTGACACCCAAGTAGCCCACGGGTGCCGGCACTGCCAGTACTTCGGCATCTGTGTGTTTACAGAGAAAGGAGAACCAGAATGAAGCTACAGGAGCTGTGAACAAAACCTGCAAGCTATTCCAAGGACACAGTGTCCTTCGCAATTCATTTTCCCCTCATGTAAAAAAACGTGCTGTACGTTACACCACATAAATGACAAGGTCAGTCTGAGCATTTCTGTCGCTCTAATACAAATTATTCATGTTTCTAATTAGAATCCCTTCTTCAAACAGAAAGAGACTTCCTCCACGATGCAGATGTGATTTTCCACAACACAATGTGCTTCTTGCTTCTTTCCACCCCTCTTCCCTGAAAGGCAAAGGCAGGAAACGGCTCAGCCTCGGCTCGGAGTGACAGTGCCTCTGCCACCCTCGCTGCAGATCAGGAATCGCCCCCGGGGTCTAAAGTTTATTTCCGAAACCGTCTTACACAGAGCCTGTTCTCCCAGCAGAGGAGACATTCACTGCAAGGCCCTGGGAAAGAACCAAGCTTATTTTGTCTCCAAGCCAAGTTCCTAACTAGTGCTGCCAGTGACTTCCCAGCGTCACTCCAAACACGTCGGAAGCACGAAACTTTTGCAGAAACTTCTCTTGTTCTGACTTAAAGGAAAGAGGGTTTAAACAAACTACTAGGTAGATTTAAAAATAGGATCAAGATCTGTTAAATATGTGCACTAACTCCCCCAAACCAGGTAAACATCATGCACTGCAAACATTCCAGTGAGAAAGAAGTAAAAAGAATAAAAGAAACTTACAAAGCTATTCAAGAAAAAAATAAGCGAGTGGACAGAGTTAAGGATGCCCTTAATATGTACAAAATTAAAAGAAAATTCTGGAAATAGTCTAAGAATGGAAAACCTAGGGAAACCAAAGCAGAAATCTAACACTAGATAATGAAACCTGTGTGTGCTTCCCACAACCCCTGGATAATTGTCATATAATTTATCTAGAGGAATGAAAGAATCAAAACAATTTTTAAACGTTTCAGAAAAAATTAGTATTCCAACAGCCACTCTGGGAAAGGGAACAGCAAAAACATTCTTGGCAAAATGGAATACAGCAGCTATTTCAACCTAAGGCACTTATGACTATTATAAACTATCACTGATTGAGATTATTAAACAGTAACCAAACGCCAGTTCCAAGACAAAACCTGGAAACATTCCAGGGTGTGTCTATAGCGGTGTGTCCTACAGAGCAGGAATTTATAACCAAACACGGCTTGCCAAGAAGCTGACAGAGACTCTGACATTCCCGATCCGCTCTTATGAAAGACGACTTCCAGAGAAACCGTAATAATGCTAGCCATCTCAGTACATTTTTTACATACAGAAACACCGAGCACGTTTGCAAACCAAACGCCTGATGGAATTAATTTTCAAGGTCTTGAAGGCCATTCATATAAAGTTTGTTGGAAAAAAAAGAAAAGTCATAGTGTGTTGACATGAAAGTCGAACTGTGAGGCCAAGAACGAAAATCATGGGGCCGGGGATTTAGCTCAGTGGCATAAGCGCCTGCCTGGCAAGCATGAGGTTGTGAGTTCAATCCCCAGTTCCAAAAAAAAAGGAAGGAAAATCACGGTCCTCTTAGTGTCTGTCACCGCAGCTTTCTCCTCCCCACTCTTTTCAGCTGCCCAGGGCCCTTGCTTTCACCTTTCTTTCCTCAGTCTCGAATCCAAGATCCACGTCTAGTTGCGGTGTGGCTCAAACACCACCCATTTGTCCGAGCATGCACTGGGGATCCCGGCCCAGTCCTCACGAGAAGGCTTTCCCATCACAGAACAGAAGCCCAGTCCTGGCTGAAGTAACCCCAGCATGCAGGGGGCAGGCAGCGAAGCAGCCTCACACCCTGCTTTCCCCTGAGTCAGCCTGGCCGCAGGAAAGGGAGCCCAGGCGCTGAGGGCAGCTCCGCGCCCAGCACTCACTGACCGGACTCCAGATTAGCAGGTTCTCTTCTGACACCAGTGCTCCTCCCTCCTCCTGTCTGGTGACCCCACTTCATGACCCCACAGCCACTGGCTTGCAGCTTCTATTGTTTCCCACCAGAAAAGGTGCAAAGGAAAAGAAAAGCATCCTTTTCATTAACGCTGAGGGCGAGTGAGGATCCCAGGCCCAGGAGAAGGCGGCTCTGGGAAAGCTGAGGAACTGCTCCCTCTGCCCCACCCACTGTAGGCCAGACCTTGCTCTCCAGTGTCCTTTTCAATTCCTTCCCTGCAAGGCATGGTGCACACCAGGCAGGCACTGGACCACTGAACAACTCCCATCGAGCACGCAAACTCTGTCGCTAGTAATCCGGGCGGCGGAGCTGATACCCGAGATTGGAGCTGGCAGGCCAGGGTCAGAAGATCCTGTGCCCACAGCCGGGCAGGGCGCTGATGCGCACGGAAATGAGTGCAGTGGACCAAGCAAGTGGCAGTGGGCAGCAGCAGGGACCCGGCGATACCCTCTCCCAGGGGCATCTGGGACTCCGGTACCTGTGCCACACAATACTGCCAGCTCATCCATTTCTTCAAGAAACCAGAGACACAGATTTTTCTTGTAGAATTTACTAGCAACTCCCCTAAGTGAAACTTTAGAACATACCAAGCACCAGGACAACTGTTGGGAGCCTGACCGTGGCTACGGACTGTCGGAGTGCTGTCCACATCACCATCCAGTGCCTCTCTCACTGGGTTATGGGCACCTGGCCCCTTGCTTGCCGGTCCCAGGAGTCAGATGTCAGCGCGCTGCTCCCCGGGGCTCCCGCCCGCCCAGACTCACCAGGCCCTGCAGCCAATGCCAGTAACGAACCCCTTCTAGGTACAGGGACAGCACGTCTCTCAGCCCTGCCTTTCTGGAGGACACAGGGATCCGGACAAAGTCACAGCTCCTTCAGGTCAAGCCCTTCCCTGTGGCCCACACTCCTGCACTTGCCCAGAAACAGAGGGACTGGGAGAGGGCGGCACCCTATGGGTGTGTCTATGTGTGCGTATCCTTTACACACACCTGACATCACGCCTCCTCAGAGTGCAGCCGTGGAACTCCAGGTGTGAGCAGGGACATGTGCCCGTGAGCAGACCCCTGACCCTGGCTCTGGGTCTCCCGAGCCGGCCCTCCGTGGTGAGGGCCTAAGCGTCTGCACCGTGGCAGCGCCTCCAGACACACAAGTTTGAGAACATCGGAGTGGCAGAGAGGCGATGCGAGTTACTGGTTAAAGACACAGATTCCAAAGTCAAATTGTCTGGTTTAAGCCCAACTCCAGCACTTTCTACCCATGTGAGGGGACTTCCTCCTTCCGGCTTGCATATGGAAAGACTGAGTGGGATAGGGGTGCACACACCCACACCCAATCAGCACTCAGCGTACAAAGGCTCCAGCCACAGGTGTCCAGCACACCTAAGAACTGGGCTGACTGGCACCAGTGCGACCATCACAATGGCACTTTAGGAGCTGGAAACACTTTCTAAAGTGAAATTCACCGTGGTTAGTTGCTGTGCACAAACTCTTTGTAGTTTGGTGATGTGCAGAGGGAGATGTGAACATGTGATTAGTGGGGTACTGCAGTCACTGACGCTGCTGGGTGACAGCACCCACTGTAAGTGGACCCTGAAGTGTAAACAGACCTTGAGAAACGGGCTTGGGGTTAGGGTCCTTCTGTGGTGCACTGCCAGGCTCCTCTCTCTCCTTCTGTGAGATGGTGACTGTCTTATTTATACCTTACCTCTCCAGGCCCTTGTTTAGATGTCGCCATAAAATACATTCAAATGTGAGTACTTGTTGAATTCAAACTTGCACACTAACATAATGGCTTTGAAGCAATAGTCTTTTCAAAAATGCTCATGACATCTAAAGAAGGATACAACATAGTTACAAAGGGAAGCCAGAAATAATATGGACGCAGGAATAGTGACGTCTTGCCTGTCCCCACAGAGTCCAATTCACTCTTCTTTCAACCTGTTATTCCACCGGTGTCCGCCAGTGTTGTCAGTAGGTAGTAGACGGAAACTGCACAAATACAGAAGTTAGCAGACAGGTGAAGGAAAACCCTATGACAGAAACTTGAGAGAGACCAGATGAAGTGGTCTTGTGGATCATTCGGAGCTGGATTTAAACTTGGAGTCGCTCTGTGTTTGAACTTGAGAAGGTTAAAAGTAGTGCATAAACACAGCAGATCTGTAATCCTCTGCAGATCTTAAGTGACATAATTAAAGAATTGAAGCGCAAATAAGAAGAATAGAGACCAGTAATTATCACAGAAGCTGACTTTGGACTAAGAAAATAAGGATATGGGCACAGTCAGGCTTTTGGCCTAAAACACAGCATTCTTCTGTCTCGGCCTTGCAGTGAGACAGTGGCTCTGCGGCAGGGACCACCCAGCCAGGGACTCAGGGTCTGGGAGTGGGGCTGGGAACGTGTGACAGGTCAACAACCGAAGAACTAGACCCAGAGCCAGAATACCCAGGGTTACAACCTAACAGCTAAGGGCAAACTAACCCATCAACACGTGCCAGCGCCTCACAACACTCACCAACTTCTAGTCCCGACAGATTTCTAGATCCAAGAAAGACACCAGGACTGAGAGAAGCTGCCTTCCCAGAGAAGGGGCCTCACCAAAACCTTCACCTGAGGCCTAGCCCGAGAGCAATGGTAAAGGCCAGTCCTTGTGAGTCACTGTTCAAAGAGGAAGAAACCTAACCAAAGAGACTCAGCCCTGCCCCCGAAAACGGTAATCTAGTAAAAGGATACAGCACAAAGGGAACAGACACACAAAGGACAGAAAGACAAAGAACAATTTCAGTATCTGAGCGAAGCTAGAAGGAGGATTGCTGTTACAAGTGGACTGGAAGGGAGGATGGGAGGCAAGAGGTTAGAGGGAAGGAGGGCGAGTGCCTGTGGAGGGGGAGGCAGAGGGTGACCCAGAAAGCCAGCAGGCATATCAACAGGGCTCAGAGTCAGGGCTGGAGAGCCGCTGAGGGCAAGGCTGGAGTCACCACCACAGCAGGACCTTTGCTCCCAAGCCCAGGGTTCGGGCTCCATTCCTCAGGCAGCAGAAGCCACTGAAGGCTTTAATCTGGTCACACCTGGGCCTGAACATCTGGCATTTCCAAAAACTGAATTTAGAAAAGAGTGGGGTCTGGGCACTTAGCTCAGTGGCACAGGGCCTGCCTGGCAAGCACGAGGTCCTGAGTTTGATTCTCAGTAAACCCCCCTACAAGAGAGAGAGAGAGAGAGAGAGAGAGAAACAAAGAAAGAAAGAAAGAAAGAAAGAAAGAAAGAAAGAAAGAAAGAAAGAAAGACGTAAAAGCCAGGAAAAAAGTTGGGAAACTCCTACCATAATCCAGAGGAGTAGCAATAAACGCCCCAGTTAGGCAATAGTGGTAGGATAGGGAGGAACAGATTAATGAAGAGACACCTATTCCTACAATGTGGAATGTTCTGGTACAAACTGGCAGTTATGCTGTCTAGAAAACGAAACACATCATGCCCATTGCTGTTAGAAAATAGTCCAAATTCCAACATGATATGTCACCACATACCATTCCCATGTATTTCCACACACCGTCTTCAAAACATTTCTTAAATGTTTTCCATCGTTAGCGTGGATGGTTGGTTCCTGGGTCATGTCAAAGGCTCCTTCACCAGTACTCAGGAAAAGAAGACCAAGTGGCATCCATCTGAGAATGCCACCCTGCGCCGGCCACTCACGAGCTGAAACGTGAATTTCGTGGAAGCCCGTGGCTGCAGGCACAGCCAAAGCGCCTCCCTTCTGGCCACAGCCACACCTCAGCAAACAGCCCTGAAATGCACACAGGACAGGTCACGTGAGTGTGAGCCACTGTCGAGCTCCCTGCACCCACGAAAAGGATGCATGCGAGGAAACCACAGAGGCACAGCCGTGATGGAGATGACATCTCCTCAGCTCGTCACAGGAAACAGGAGCTGAGCTTCCGGCTGCACCCAGTCCCCACCCCATCACAGCTGAGATACCAAGTGTGGTCACTGCTCTATCTCAAGAAGGTCTTGCAACCCAGCCCTAGAAAACCACCTCCAATCAGCTGGGGCTGCAGCACCCCCAATTCTAGGCTGACATTTCAACTTAGGGTCACTTCACACTGTCGCCACCTAACCAGGACTGTGGTCCCACAGTCCAGCAGCGCAGAGTGCTGGAAGCCTCGGGCTACCTGGGTGACAAGAGCCTTCAGCTTCCTACAAACTCCTCTCCTGTGCACAGAGCCTGCGGCTTGCCAGGAATTGCTGAGTGACAGAAACACAGCTCCGATGAGCTTATGTGACACAAAAGTGTAGAAAAATGCTGAAGGGTCCTGTTTAGGGACTAAACCTCCAGTCCAGAAAACCCATTCTCCCCCTGCTCCCTTCTCACCACAGCCTGGCTTCCCCCTCACCGGGAGTCAGAGGGCTGCAGACCTGGCCACCTCGACAGGCGTGGGCTGTTTCCCAATAGACTTACACACTTCCAGGGAAAGGCAGCCAGTCTCCTGCATCCCGGCCAAGAGAACAGAGGGGAGACAGGCGCAGGGAAGGAAGGGGCAAGGCTGGGTAAGGAAAAGGTGGGAGCCACTGCAGGCTTGCAGTTCCCAAGGAAAGCGGGCGCTGCTTCCAGAGGGCTGGGCCAGGGCTGAGTGGACCAGGAAGGATCCACCCCCACGGTTTACTCCACAGCTCCACTGGTGTGAAAGCTGCCCCTCACCAGACACAGCCACGGCCAGCACGGTGAGCGTCACTCACGAGGGTACCCACGCGGCTCCCCCACCTGCCCTGCCTATGGATTCCACTGCCCAGCTCGCAGCAGACCAGGGTCTCCCAGGCAGCTGTGTTTCCAGGAGGGAACCTGGCTTGATGATTTCACCTGCCTGCAGCAGCCCTGGACAAGAATGATTTTCTTGCTCTTCTAATTTTGCTCTCAGATAAGCTAATAAGTTTTCGCAATCCAATTTTATTACTGGAAACAACTTCGTTATTGTGTGAGAATATTAAGCAATTCCTAAAGAAGTCAAAAGGTCAGCAGCCCCACAGAAACTGTGCTCCTGCCTTGCGATCCTGCCCATGTCGATTTAGCAAACTCTGAAGCAGAAAATACTCCGTAAAAATACTGCTGTATTTGCAAATTCTCTATTATATGAGCATTGGTGTGCTGACTTTGATGTTTTCAGGATACAGAGCACTTTTAAGAAAGTGGTGCTGGGAATTATGATTTACCAAGCAGTGAATCTTTGTTGTCTTCATCCTTCCTTAATGAGGTGATCTTTCAGTATTAATCCATGTGCCATTAATCCTTTTTGTTTAAATTCATGTCATAGGTATCTCCAAAATGTAAATGTTCCAGCCCACACTAGCATGGGCCCATACTGGGCCCATACTAGCAAAGCAGCCCCAGGACGTCAGTTCCTGGGCAATCAGGATCCAGGGTGCTGGACGGGGTGCAGCAGACCCCACCGAGGAGCCGAAGAAAAGGAGTGGGCCAAGGAGCCCCGACACAGGGAACAGCGCCCGCTGGGCAGGAAGCCTAGTCTCGGGGCAGCGGCTCAGGGGCTGAGGGACAGAGAGTGGGGCCACAGAGGAGTCAGAACCCTACATTCAGTCCATAGAACTCTCTGAATCCAAAATTTTGCAATTCAGGGCCACTTGCCTTTGGGGTCTCAACCACAGACCTGCCCCGAGGATCCTGTCTAGGCGTTCCCAGGGTGCATGTAGCATGTAGCATGTGGCGTGCAGCACGCAGCAGGTCGGCCCCTGCTCCCATGGCCTCTGCTCACCACCATCCCACTGGGCATGCGGTTCCGCCTCTCTGGGATCCCCACCTGTACCTCTCACACAAAGTATCATGTGGAGAACAGGAGGGAGTTCACACGCCCCCAGGGAAACCGTGTCCATCTTCTCCAAGTCATCTGCACTGTCCTCAGCCCTCCAGCATTCCCTCCCCCAGGCTGTTCCCAGCTGCAGAGGACAAGGAGTCCCCTCCTCGAGTCCAGATGCCAGCCAGCTGTGCTCCTGTCACCTTGGGCCCAGCCTCCCCCATGTGTCCTCTGCAGGCCCGGGGGAATTAGCGAGGTGTCTTCACAAACACAGCCTTCCTCCCTCGGTCGGGGATCTAACTTCTTAGCACAGCACACAGCAGAAGCAGGGCCCCTGGTCCCTGACCCAGCCACCGAGGGGAAATGGATGCAGGTGTCTCCTCACCCCCAATCTCATGACAGTGGCCAGACGGGGGGACCTCACCCAAGGTCTGGACTCCAAACAGTTTGGACATGATTCTCAGTAGCTTTCTGTCTCTCTAGTTGTAAAACTGAATTCTCATTTTTGAAACAAATTCTGGCTTTCGGTTCATGAGAAGGCATCATCATCAGATGTTTATCATCCTCTAATCTCAGAAAAATCAGCTAGAATATTTCACACTGCACCAAGCTGGCTTAACCCTGAGCTGTCTCTCTTTGCAGCCTAGAGGCCCCACATTCAAAGAAGGAAGAAGCCTTGTTGTACAGTCAGGTTCCAAGTGCAGTCTGACTCTGCCACGATCACCAGATAGCACTTGTTTCTCAGAAGGCACAGACAAGTGGCTGAGACAGCGGACCAGAAACCAGAGGCGTCCTGGGCCCTGCTCACTGCCCCTTCGCCCTGGAGAACACAAGGGACACACACAGCTTTCCCCACAGCCCTCTGCTCCTGTGCTGGCCCGTCTCACCAGTTAGGTCCTTTGCGATAGTCTAAGACGCAGCCCTTATACCACTGGCCTCTGACGTCCTCTGAGCAGTGGGACCTGCTTCCACCTCGGCATCACTGTGACGGAGAGCCCAACACACTCCGTGAGCTCACCATTCGCTCACCAGAGACACACCGAGTGCCCTTTGCCCCCGAGCCAGCTGGCACAGTCAGATCGCTAGAAAGGCCCTGGCCCGGGTACTTGCCAATGGAAAAGCCACTTGATTCCAAAATAGATTCAAAGCCCACAGGAGGAACAATCCTATCCTTCCCAGCTATCTCAACGGGCCTGTCAAAGGAGCAAGGTATCTGTCCACCCTCAATCCCAGCCCCTCTCCTGAGACAGCCGCTTCCCAACTGTTCCCAAAGGCCGCCGCTGAGTTGGCATCTCTTAAACAACACTTTTCCTTCTTCTGCAACCTGTCTCCAGTACCTGAGTGTCCCAGTTAACAGTGTCACCGCTGGCCCAAGTGAGTCCTCCTTGAGTCTGTTCTGTTTTCTCAGATCCAGTCCATCAGTGGGCTCTGTCTGTCTGTCTGTCCTCCAAAATCCCATCCAGCATCCTGGGTCCCCTTTCTAATCGACCCACCACTGACCCCAAACCGAGCCAACAGCACTTTAATCTGGACAACTGAAACATTTTCTTGGATAATTCGTAATTCCTTACACAATCCACCCCACAATGACTGCCCTGGTTCCCCCTCCAATCGCTTACAGCTCTCCAAAGGCTCCTCACTGCCTCCAAGAAGAACTAACTTCCCGAGGCTCGGAGCCTGGGCCCTTCTCGCTCAGCCTTGGCAGCCGGCAGAATCCCCAGCCACCTCCCAGGCCACACATCCGGCCCTCGGGCCTGGGCTCCAGTGTTGCTGCTTTGATTTTTTTTAACTGATCAACTTTTAAAATTTTTATAGCCCACATTTGCAATGCATCATGATCACATTAATCTCGGGGAGTTGGTGCCTATGCATAATGCGTCTTACTCTTTTCACATCCCCTTCTCTCCCGCTTTCTCTTCCATCTCCTGGTGCCCTTCCCATATGCAAAAGATCTCTCTGTTTCTTGTAATCTGTCTTGTATTTTGCTCTTTAATATATTTTGAGGGGCTAGGGATGTCTTTCAGTGGCACAGGACCCGCCTGGCAAATACGAGGCCCTGAGTTTGATTCCCGGTACCAAAAAAAATTTTTTTAGTTCCTCATATAAGAGAAACTGCACGATACTTTAAGTTGTATGTCTGATTTATTTCACTTAACATTATAGTCTCAAGGTGCATCCATTTTCCTCCAAATGTCTCAGGCTTATCATTATGGCAGAGTAGTACTGCATGGCTTACCAATACCATGCTTTCTTTATCCATTCACCTGTCAACGGGGATATGGGTCACTTCCAAAATTTAGCAGTCATGAGCTGTGCTGCTGTAAACAGGCGTGCAAGGACCACTGTTGCCAGGTCTTTAACTCCTCCTGGGAGATTCCTGGAAGGGCGATTGCTGGGTGAAATGGAGTTTTTCAAGCACGAATGCAGAGAAGTAGCCAGCAGTACACTGGGCCAGCCCGCTACTGATCTTCACGCCCCACGCCCTGGTCACCTCTGCCCAACGGTCACCTCCTGGAGGGCCGTCCCGCCCGGCACCAGCTGTTTCAAGACCTCCAGGACAGCCCGGGGAACTGGCCGCAAAACCCAGGCTGGGGTCGGCGCGTGCGAGGCGCGCATGCGCGTCAGGACCGGAGCCAGGCTGCACCCTGCACTGGAGGCCAAATGCAATCATTATGTACTGCAAATGTATGCTAATAAATTTTTTTAATATTTATAAGTTTTTTAATATTTAAAAGTTTAAAAATAAACTATTTTACATATATAAAGTGTATGCATATTTATCCGAGCACCTCCACTCCTCTGCTCTTTATTACCTGATCGCATCGTCTTCCGAGCTGCTGTCCTATATGCTTATTTTTCAACTATTTGCCCCCGCCCTCTGCATGAGCTCCACGAAAACCTATCCTCACGCTCACCGCTTCACCCCATCAGCGGTCAGCGGTCAGCGGGCGCGGCATTTAGGGCAGTGTCCACGCAGTCAGCACGCAACAAACATCACTGAATAAACAAACCCGGAAACACAGCCAGCCCCCCACTCCCCCGCGGCACCGAGGGTCAGTTTTAGGTTTTCTTTTCCTCTCGAGCCCCGCATGCGGCGCACGGGATCTATAGTGCCAGATCCCAGACAGTGGTGTCAGAGGCCTACCCAGAATGGTCCACATCAGCAAATGCAGCCCTTTGGGAAGGACGCTGCTCACCAGAGCCGCGGGGCAAGCCTAGGCAGTGCAGGCGAGCGCCAGGGTCCTGGTCCGGGACCGGACACTGCACTCCAGAGAGCAACTCAGGAGCAGGGGCATGGGGGGAGGGGCACTCGGGGCAGAGTCCACAGCTTCACGAAGCTGAATACAGCGGATGCACAGTGGAGACAGCCATGGTTTCTCTTATGCAAGAAATCCAAGGCGTAAGAAGCAAAATAAAAGACAGAAAATGAGAAGCAGAGAGACACGACTTTGTGAACTGGGAAGGGACCCAGAGATGGAGGGAAAGGGACGCAAACAGAAGCAAAGACACGTGGTGCACAGGCACCAAGCCACCTGAGGAATGCAGACACCATGGATACACACATCCATGAAGAAAGCAATAATGCCACCCAGGGGAAAGTCCCCACTCCAAGAGGTGGGTACCAGTCCCCTCCTCTACCACACCTCCCAGTAACAAAAGGGGCCACCGTTTCACCCCAATTCCTCTCAGGTTAAGGAGGACCTCTACTGATCATTGTTTTCCATTTTGGGGGGGCGACTGCCATCCTGGCTTCCATTCAGGCTGCTTGTCATTCCCCAGGGGACATCCATCCTATGTGCTAGCATCATTTTCCCAGTTTGTGCTTTGTGCTTGATTTTGTTTTGGTGATGTCCCCCTCAGGCAGAGGTCACAGTCTCATTCAGTCACATGGAGCAATGTTTTCTTCCCGGAGTTCTGATGTGTGTGTGTGTGTTGATAGAAGGGCCTTCTCCACTCACCCACATCTCCTCCCCGCACTTCTGTGCCCTTTTTATGTGACAGCCTTGGCCCCTTTAGACCTCATTTTGTTGAAGAGGGCTGACCTCACCAGCTTTATTTCTTTCCAAATCTCAGTCCATCTGGAAACTGTGGCCTCAGCATTTAGCAGAGTGAGACTGGGCGACCCTTATTGATGCTTGTTAACTTATCAGAAGGGTGAGGAAGCTACAGATGAGCGAGGGATCACCCTCAGCAGCAAATTTCAATAAAACGCAAGTGCATCTTAAATGTGTGTTGGCAGCGATTTCAATGAGTCGTCAAGAGTCAATCAATGCCAACGTGGTTTTGCTCAGTGCCAGCAACACCAGCGGTGACCCTGCAGCACAGTAACACATGGAAGGCTGCAAGCACTTTGGTCTGAGGGTGAGCCTGAGGGTCCCTCATTTAATCCTCCGCCTCGGCCTGGGCAGAGTTCGGCCCCATCTTCATTCTGCCCACAGGAGAACACTGAGCCACCAAGAGACAGAGAAACTTGCCAAGGTCCCACGACTGGTGGGTAGCACACTCGGGACTAAAGCGCTGCGGATCCCAAGCCCCCCCCATTAGAGGAAGTCTCAAAGAACACGGCAGACAGCAGAGAAAGAGCACCGGATCCTCTGCTAGCAACACCGACAAGGTGCATACTTACGCGTGTCTGATTCTGTTTCTAAGCTGAAAACCTAATAAGCCTCCCCATCTCCACCCCTGCCTACCTGCCCAAATGGTACCCCTACCTGGAACTCAATGCCTTTGACGACAATACCCCATAAAAACCCGAAGCTCTGGCACACAGTGTCACTGGAGTGCTGTCTCCTTCACATGATTTACTTATCCCATCTTTGAAGTTCAAAATCCCACTGTGAATGACTGTGATTTCCAGGGCCACCCTGGCCTAAGTCTGTGAGTAGCAAAGTCACACTAAACCATTCAGTCTACACAGCAAAGAAAACATCAATTTTCAAGATCTTATGCTACAGATCAGATTTTAGAGGTTTAGATCAGATAATTGGAAAGACTACTGTTAACAACAAAATGTGCCATTTTATAACTCTAGTTTTTGTTTAGGAGAATCTTCAGTTTCATGATTGGCAAAGGAAAGATATTTTCACTCCTTTCTTCCCTCAAAATTCCATAACCACAAAGATGACAGGGGAACAAATGCCGATGCCATGGAAAATGATTGTAATCTGACATCCGGAAATGGGAAGCAGATTAAGGAAATATTTTAGCATAGAGGAGAAAAGTTAAACCAGTGCCTGCAGAGCAAGAGAATTTGCCCTGGGAAGGGAGGCGCTGGGAACCTGAAGAATAAAGTCGACGAGTCTGCCCTTCACTGGTCAGCAGCTGGCTGGCCTCGGGGCCACAACCACTCCTGGTGAGCATCCATTTCCATCTCCGCTGTCACCTCGAGATCAGCGCGGGTGGGAAGGTCCACACTCCAGATGTCAGCAAGTGCTACAGATCCCAGTGTTGTTCTCAATTCCGGCAGAAAGCTGACGGGGGCACTGACCGGTGCCTTCACCATCACCCCCTGCTGGAAACCAAGGGTCAAGCCTCACAAAGCACGAGGGAAAGCTCTGGAGCTGAGAAGAGAGAGACGGTGTGCAAAGCTGTACACAGAGCTCATCAGCACTCGGGGTGTGTGTTCCTGGCTGGGGAAGGAGGGTTCTTCCCTGGGGAAGCTCAGCTACCCAAGAGTGAAAACTGATGTACAGGGGTGTTCTGGAGGGCCCCCAAGGAAAAAACTCTCCGACTTGTCTGATCATCCTGTAGTCGGTCCACTAGGTACAGAATCTCAAGAATGCATTTTCCAAGCACCTTGTTCAAAAAACAGTACGTGCCTTCCAGAACCCAGCAATGAACCAACACAGTGGGACGGTTAGGAAACGTGGGACAGAGGTGGCGGACGCTCCTGGGCAACGGACACTGCACACGGCAGCGGCTCCAAGAAGCAGAAGAGAAGAGGACTGGGAAGCCAGCTGGCTGTCTCGTCACCTGGAACAGGGAGGGCAGAGCCGCTGGGCAACCAGGCTGACAGGCACCGTGAGGCTGACCCTACACCACTCCGTAACAGACCCGCCTCAAACCAGTACGCACACGTCTGTCTTCCTTTTCCTGTTTCTTTTCTGTCTTCTTCTGTTTTGGGGTGGGGGGTGGACACTGGAGATTAAACCCAGGGCCTTCGCACTGAGCTACATCCCAGCCTTTCTGACACAGGGTTTCGCTAAATTGCCCAGTCTGAGCTCAAATTTGCAATCGTCCTGCTTCAGCCTCCCTGAGTGTTGGGATTACAGGCCTGCACCACCACACCGAACTCCTGCTTTTTTTATTCAGTCCATTTTCAAACAAAAGTAGCTCCTTTCACTGATAAAGTCATTACCACAGTTCTCCCACCCACTGGCGTCTCAGCCCAGCACTTACCTTGATTAGAATGAAAATGAGAGCGTTGGTTCCGCTCTGCTGGCATTTGCTGGTGGACTTCCAAGGCTGCCCTCTGCGGTGGCTTTAAATAAGGTCTCTAACAGTGAAAGGGTACTTAAGTCTACTTTAATTTCAGCCCTTGGAATCCTTGTAGCACTTTCGGCATGTACATCTCCCAACTTTAGGAAGAGATTATTTACTGCAGAGAGGTAATGACAGGCTTTTTTAAAAGCTAGAAGCCCACATCAGCACATCTCTGCTCCAAAATCAACAGGGACAAAAGCCAAATAAAAATCAACTCCTCTCCTGGAATCACAGACTCAACACCTGGGTGAGAAGCGGCTGGCTGGGGTCTGAATTGAGTCCCGGGCCCAGAGCTTATTCGGGTTGAAACCCAGCACACAGGGAAGCCTTGGAACATCACTCCCAGGCTGTAAGGCCACACCCCAACCTGAAATCACAGGAGGTTGCGCAGGAGTCCCCGGGGGCCCAGCTGGCCCACGCCCAGCGAACTCCAAGCGGCTAGTTGTTGCCGGCTGTCTGCCCCGGCAGCCAAAAGTGGGCCAGGTGATTCTCAGCACATGCGGGAAGTCTTGAAACATTGCTGGAAACCGGGAAATACAGGAAACTAACAAAACAAAAGAGCAAAATGCAATCTCAAACTTCCAGCCCAACCCAAGCAAGCTTAGGAGACAGGGACACAGAAGAAAATATAAGCCATACACCTGAAATGCCTGAAATGATATCAACTGAAGTAAAGAAACAACTCTGGGAAGCTATAAAAGAGCTCAAATCAGAAATAGTCTCCCAGGTAAAAGAAGAAATGATAAATATAATGAAAGAAATGCTGAACACATCTAAAGAAAACGTAGTTAAATGGCCCTGAAGCAAGGCCAGCAGATTGCTGTAGCTGCTAGTTTCAAACAGGAGCCTAAAGAGAATTCTTTCTGTGGTCTGTTGGCCATATCAGAACTTTGGAAATGCAATGGTCAATTCATCAGAAAGAAATAGCAGGTGAGTATGGAGGATTTTAGGGGGCCTGCAGGGGAGAGACCCTGGCACCTCCGGACCTGCACCATGCAGTTGACCCGGGGTGCCAGGAGAACAAGGAGCTCCTCCCCTCTCTGGGGGCAGCTGTGAGTGTGGCCGACTTTTGGCAACCCGAAGGAGAGAGACCCTGGTGCATCGGGACCTGCACGGTGCGGTTGACTCGGGGTGCCCAGAGAACGAGGAACTCCTCCCCTCTCTGGGGGGTGGCTGACAGTGTGGCCGACTTTTGGCAGCTGGAAGGAGAGAGACCCTGGCACCTCGGGACCTGTACCGTGCGGTTGACTCGGGGTACTGGGAGAACAAGGAACTCCTCCCCTCTCTGGGGGATGGCTGTGAGCCTGCTGGTGAGCAGGCTGAGAATCAAACATCTCATGTCCTCTTGTCCCCTGTCCCATGCCCCCCCCTTAGCAAATGGGAGCCAGTGAACTACACATCTTGCGAAAAGATTGGCTATGTTATTTAGTATGAGCTCTCCATATGCAAAGATAAGGATAACCATTTGGAAGAAAACAAGAGACAATATGACAGATAGTGAAGATCTCTGGTTGTCTAGCTTTGAAATTTATGCTTTCTTATGTCCCATTCTGTTCTGTTTTGTTGTGTTTAATTTTGCTCCCTTTTAAAATAAAGTAAAATTTAAAAAAAAATAAAAAGAAAACATAGTTAAAAAATTAGAGGAACAATTCAAAAAGATGGAAACTCTGGATGAAGAATATAAGAAACAAACAGAATGCATGAAGCAGATTCAAAGAGATATACACGAAATCAAAAATTCCATCAAAAGTTGGCAAAACCACCTCAATGAAAGATAGAATTTCAGACCTCGAAGACATGATTGCAGCTAGTGAAAAGGAAAGGAAAGATCTTTTTAAAAGTAACAAGGAACCAGGAAATAACAATTCAACAACTGCAAGATGATGCAAAGAAAAACAACATAAGACTGACAGGTATAAAGGAAAAGGTAGGTGACCACAAAAACGATATCAAGAGGCTATTTACTGAAGTAATAGCTGAAACTTTCCCAAACATGAGAATGGAAACGGACATACAGATCAGTGAAGCATATAGAACTCCAAATAACCATAACCAAAATCAAACTACACCCAGACATATAATAATCACCATCCCAGAGTCCAACATAAGAACAGAATAATAGTAAAACACGTAGGTGAGATAGTGCTTGTCTGGTTTACACACTGCTTCTAAATCACCTGAGTAAAGCTACCAAATTCAGTCAAAACAGATCACAGGATTTAAAGCTAACTTTTCAAAACATACCGCGGAAGATACTTGCAAGGCACGATGGGAAAGGCAGCGTGTCTGACACTAAAACGACAACGCTGTTTCCTCCCAAGCACAGCCTTCTCCTAAGCCTGGGTGAAGAAATGCACCCCAAACTGGTTTAAGCCAATCCTGAGGGAGGAGACCAGACTTGGATGGCATGGCTGTCACCGTGCAGAGTTCAGGACACTGCCAGCTGGGGACAGAATGAAAACTTCCAGGTACGTGGACGAACTTCCAAACCCAGAGCGCGGCCGACTGAACCAAGGAGTCCGATCACGCCATGGCATCACAGGGGAGAAAGCCAGGCCTTCTCCTGAAAGGTGAAGCCGTCCCCCCTTTCACGGGGAGAGCTCCTCACCAAACGGTGTGAGCCACCTCCGTCGTGAAAGTGGCAGCCGCGTCACATCACCTGCCCTCTGCATGGTGTCTGGTTCTCACTGGCAGAAGAAAACTGCAGACTGCATCCAGAATCCCATCACGAACGCCACGCCTGCCGCCACGGAAGTCTAAGCTCACGCTCTAGACCTGACCGCTGACACAGCTCATAAAACAACCTGAACGTCTTACAAATTTCCAAAGATGAAAATTTGGAGGAAAGAAAGGAAACAGGCTTTAATGGGCACCACAAAGTCACAATGGCTGCTTCTTCACCCTTCCCTGAGGGACAGATGGGGGCTTAGGGGTACAGGATCACCCTTCCGAGCCTTCCTGTTAGCTCTTGGGATAGACCGTCCTCTCCCACCCACTGAGACTACTGAGATGAAAAAGAAGACTCGGGAGCAAGGTCCTGCTTAGCATAAGATCATCTCCGCCCTCCTCAGTCATCCTGGGGTTATTTGTTGCCTGCAGTGTCACTGACCTCTGACCCCTCCACTAGCCCCTCCCATCATTGCAGACACCCACTGCATTGTCCACACCAATAAAGAGTGGCTAGTTTGGAGGGTCTGGGTCTCTGCCGTCCTGAGGCACTGACCTCCCAGCCCCCATCTTGCATTACTAAATTTTCCTCGGTTTCTCATTTTATCCTTCACCATACCCCTCAAGCAGGCAGTTGGGGATCTCGGCCAGGTCCCTGATCTGCTTTCCTGTATAGTTAAGAATCAAGCTTGAAGACAGTAATGTTCCAACCTGGCTACACCTTAAAGTCACTGGGAGACTAAGCATACCGCACGCCACACCACACTCCACACTGCTCTGATCCAACCTCGAGGGAGTGGCTGGGGGTCCGAGCATTTGTTCCACTGCCCCAGTGAGTCCAGGGCGAGGGACAGGGCCCAGGGCTTTGGGCAGGGACTGAGACCACTGGTGGTTGTCAAATACCATGCTGCAGCCCTAATGTGGGCCAAAGGGTCACCCCAATCCACACAGTGGAGTCCTGATGCCCAGTCCCCTTGCACGCGAGCATAAGTGGAGAAGAAATAAGGTCACTACAGTCACTGAGTGTGACTGGGTCCTAATAAGAAGAGACAGGCAGGACACAGATGGCCACAGAGGGACAGCTGTGTGGACAAACAGGAGAAAAAGGCCAGTTAGGAAGAGAAGCACCTCGACCTGGGACTTCCGGGCTCCAGCACCCTGAGAAAATAAACTTGTATTGTTGAAGCCACTCTGTCAAAGCCCCCCGAGGGAGCCGGCCAGGTCCCACCCCAGAGTCCTGGTCCCAGGAGCAAGCTGCAGGCTGGAATCAGGCTTCCTGAGTGTTTGCTGCCTGGGACATCCTGAATCTGGCGTCACTTGCCACCTGTCCCATTTGCTGTTAGAGTAGGACACTTGCTAACGTTGTCACTGAGCCGTAGGGACAGAGTTTAGACTTGGGGGTACCTCTCTGTGCTCTGGTTAGGACCCCCAAGGAGGTCACGGCACCAGGCCAGGCACAAGCGCCTTCAGGACCTGCAATGTCGGAAAAAGCTGAGAACCAGGACCGCCCAAGCCAGCCGTTTCTCTGCAGGCAGTTAGGATTGTTTCCATCCTCCCCTGGGTTTTATTTGATAGACTTTTCTCTTCGGGCTCATAGGCTAACTACTTTCATCCTGATTTCCATTTAATGTCTCACTGTAACTGCAAAGTTTAATGTTTCTTTCAAAGCATTCTGCCTCTTAAGCTAACTTCAAAAAAAAATAGCACTCTTACCAATAAATGCAATCAATTCGTTGTACTGTGAAAATTATAAAACAACGATGAAAGAGGCCGAAGAAGATGCAAATAACTGGAAAGATACCCATACACAACTGGAAGAAATCATGTGTTAAAATGTTATTAATCAAAATCACCTACAGAGTCAATGCAATCCATAGCAAAATTCTAATGACATTTTTCACAGAAATAGAAGAAACTCCCAAAATTTACAGGGAATCTTTTACTTTTTTTTTTTTTTGCAATACTGGGGATTGAACCCCCAGTTCAATTTACATTGAGCTATATCCGCAGCCTTTTTAGTTTTGCATTTGTTATTTTGAGAAGGAGTCTTGTTAAATTGCCCAGACTAAACTTGAGCTTGTGATCCTCCTGCCTCAGCCTCATGGAGTACTGAGATTACAGACCATGTTGAACATTAAAGGACTCAAATAGCCATGACAAACCTCAAAAAGAACAAAGCTGGAGGCCTTCCACTTTTTTATTTCAAAGTGTCCTAGAGAACGTGGGAGAATGAAACTGGATTCACCTCACACCAAACACAAAACCCAATTTGAAATGGACACGTGACGTAGATGTCAGACCTGAACTACGAAAGGACTGGAAGAAAAGTTCTAATCTCCAGGACATGGGTCTGGGCTGTGACAGTTTTAGTATGAGCCTACAGGCATAGGTAACAAGAGCAAAAACAGACGAACAAGACCAAATCAAACTAAAACAGCAAGAGAACAATCAGCAGGGCAAGCAACAACCAGGGGATGGGAGAAGACATTTGCAACCATCAGCCAGTGAGAGGCTAATACTCCAAATCTACTAAGGAATCCAGGTAACTCAACAGCAAGAAAGCAAAGAAGTCCAGTTCTAAAATGAGAAACACACATGAACAGACATTTCTCTAAAGAAGACATACAAAGCCAGGCATAGTGGTGCACAACTGTCATACCCATATTCTGGGAGGCTGAGGCAGGAGGGTTACAAGTTTGAGCCCAGCCTGAGGAACTTACTGACTTCATGAGACCCTATCTCAAAAAGCAGAGCTGGGGTTGAGGGGACAGCTCAATATGAAGGTTCTCTATTCAACTCCTAGGACTTAGGAAGGAAGAAAAGAAAGAAAGGAAGGACACAAGGATGGCGGGAGGGAGGGAAAAAGAAAAACTAATATACAGCAGTACCTCCATTCACAAACTTGATTTGTTCTGTGATTTTGGAAAAGATGGCCATGTTTGTGTTCATGTGGGGAAAATGGCCATGGTTGTATTTGTCACCCAGTGTAGTTTGCACACAAACACAAAATTGTGCCCAACACTTCTGTTATGAATCCCGTTATTCACAAACAAAGACACTCAGGAACCAAAGGACCACTGTAAATGGCCAAAGCGTATATGAACAAAAGCTTTCCATCACTAGCCATCAGGAATGCAAACAAAACACAGCAAGATACTGCCTTAAGCCTGTTCAACAGCTACTATTAAAAAAACGAAAGATAGGTGTTAGCCTTCCACTACTGTAACAAAATACCTTAGTTAATCAACCTAAAAAGGAAAGATTTACTCTGCTCACAGCATAGCAGCTTCCAGGCTGTGGTGCTGGGCCTGTGGCTACCTTGGGAGCACAGGACAAGGAGGCCTGAGTACCCCAGGGTGGCCAGGAAGCAAAGAGACGGAGAGGAGCAGTGGAGGCCTAACATCGCCTTCCAGTAGGCCACACCTTCCACCACCTCCCCACCTTCCATCAACCCAGGGGCACTGGGTAACCGAGGACCCCACCACACCGGGCAGCCTGTGTGCGGGCAGTAGAGAGGGAAACTGGTGGCACCACCGGGAAGCCAGCGTACAGGCTTCGCAAGAAGTAGAAACCGAAGCGGCATCCGAGGCAAGTCAAAGGACACAGAGCCAGTGTGGCAGACGCACAGGCGCCTCACAACGCCCAGACGTGGGGTCCCCGTGTGCGCCGGCCAACAGGCAGAGGAAGAAAACCAGGGAGGAACAGAAGCCCGGATCCCCCTGGGCCGACGCAGACCCCCTGCCAGACACAGTGCGACGTGAAGAGCCAGGCACAAGAGCAGCGCCCCAGGCAGAGGCTCCCACACGCTACCCCAGGGGCTGGCGGCAGAGGGCGGAGCGAGGCCCGGGTGGGGAGGAAGGAGGGAGATGTGGGTCCCAGGGTGGAGACTCAGCTGGACAAGACAAACAAGCCTGGGATACGGCGCTGCTGCCTGGGCGACAACAGCTAGCAACACTGCACTGTGTGTCTGACAACTGCTACGAGCAGGTCTTTTCTGTTCTCACAACTCGTAACTGTGAGCCTATGAGGTGGCAGCTACGCTAATCAGCTTGATGTAATCACGCCACCACGAGGCACCCGTCCATCATCGTGCTGTACACAGGAAATGCATGTGGTTTTTATTTTAAAAGCTTGATTGAAAAAAACACTCCCTGCAGAGGGCAGGATTTAACCTTCGCCTCTCACATCTGACAGTGCCTCATGCAAACAGCCTCGCTCACCCAAGCAGTGTTGCTGAAACAGAAACGGGGAAGGAGGCGCCTGCCCGGTTGCTATGGCCACAGGAAGCCGGTGTGGACGCTCCCGGCCTTCAGGAGTCACAGCCAGGGCCAGGGCTGGCTTTCCCGCAGTAATGACACCCTGCTGCCGCACTGCAGCCGCCAACTCCCGCAAGCGCCAGCGTGGAGTCGGGGGCCCCTTGGTGTCTCGTCCCACTGCGTGTGACCTCGCGCTCATCCCCTAGAAGGCAGCGTGCTGCCCACTAGCAGCCTGGACAGAACCCCAACCCAAAAATGACGGCTGGTGAACCAAACCGTTCTTCCTGAGATGCGAGAAGCCGCCTGAACACACCCAGTTTAACGGACTCCTCTCCTAGCTGCACTGGCTTGCCTGAGCCCCTCGGCTGAGCTCCTGACCTCACCGTGCGGGGCCAAGGCGCTGTCCGCACGCCCTACAGGCTTCTGGAAGCTTTTCCCAGCATCAAGTTCTGCAGCTGTAACCATTTCAACCCAGCTGCTTCTCCCAGGAAGTGTATTTTCGGCCCGGATATTTAAATGCATACCTCAAAAAATTCCACAGAAAAGTGTCAAGTACGACTTTGCAAAATCCTTATACAGTTGCTCAGGAGGAAGTGAAGCCGCACCCCAGATGGGCCCTGCCCCCCGCAGTGCTGGGCCAGAGGGTCCTGGACCAGGGCAGAGACGCCTCCTGCTTCTCTCGCCTTGCCCATGGGCTCAGCTCCCCCAGAGCAGCCCCGGGAAGGATCTGAGGGCCAACTTGGCCTCCGCCCTTCTTCCTGCCTTCTCCACCAGCTCCAGAGGAAACAGTACCAGAACCAACACCAAGGCTGAAGGGAGGCCCGAGAAAGACACGAGGAGAGGAAGGTGGCTCTGCTGACTCTCCCCCGGGTCACCGAGCTCCTGCATAATCAAGCCTTGCGAAAGGATGGAAAGGAGAGAACACAGCCCCAGACCCGAGCAAATTCGGGACCCTGCCCCATTCAATGCGTTCTCTCCTCCCTTCTCGCATTCACAGTGAAGGGCATCAAGGCTCTTTCCCTTCGCCATTCTGACCCCAGCTCTAGTCACATCTTGCAGCTCACGTCCCCTGGAACCCAGCAACACCGAGGGCAGTGTCCTGCTTACGGCGGGTGACAAAGGAGTAACTCCAGAACTGCACTAAGCTGAAAAAAGTTCTCTACACACACGCAAGAGGGTGACATGTTCAGAAACAGGAATTCCTGGGCACCATGGTCTGCCTGTGTTTACCCAAAGATCAAGTTTTGGCAATGGAGAACTACACTGCCATAAAGAAGGATAAGCCTGAGTCATCTGCAGGCAAAGAAATGCACCTTGAGACCATAATAAGTGGAATAAATCAGACACAAAGGGGTTTTTGGTTTTTGCTTGTTTGTTTTGTTTACTTTTTGTCTTTTTGAGACAGGGTTTCACTATACAGTTCAGACAGGTCTTGAACTCACTTTGTGGCAATCCTCCTGCCTCAGCCTCCCGAGTGCTAGGTTACAGGCATGTGCCACCATGCCTGGCTCAGACATACAGTTTTAAATATCACATTTTCTCTTATATGAAAAACCCAACACATAAAGAACAAAATAAAAGATAGATGGTAAGGAATAGGGAGATCGATCTTTTGCGAATGGAAAGGGGACCTAGAGATAGAGCAGGAGAGGGAGGAGGAGGGATGGAAGGGAATGAGACTGTGTCCTGCACACACTCAGTTGCCACTTGCTGCAGACATGGACCACGAGAAACAGCAAGTTCAAGTACCGGGAACTTGGCCCCAGGTTCATCTGGAGATGATCTGGACCCCAGAGGCCAGGACAGCAGGACCCTCTCAGTCCTTGCTGGGCCTCCCCGTCTGACCCCCGCCACCCTGGGACAAGGCAGGGAGGCCCCGACCACAGGCCACACCCTGCTCCCCCAGCTCCTGGCGCCGTGGGCAAAGCTCCCTCTGTGTACCTCACAGGCACGGCGTGTCATCACAGCACCGGGACACGGACTGAGACGGGGTCGGTGTGCTACACAGTGAGGAGGACTCAGGAGCCCCCTACCCCCGCTGACCACATCACAGCTGCCAGGGTAACCCCGCTCCCCAGAGCCCGAGCCCGAAGCAGCCAGGGGCGCGGGGGCCACGGGCCCTGCCACCCACACCCACACGAGGACCAGCAAGGCGGTCACAGAAGCCTGAAGCAGAGAAACGCAATTCTCTGCGTCGCTTAGTCATGCGTCTTACCCCCGATTCAGAATAATTTCTTCTAAAACAGCCTCTCCTGATGGAGGCAGTGTCTTAGTCACCTTCTTGCTGCTGACATGCAATCCTGACACCCACAGCCCAGGAGAAGAGGGTCACTGTGGCTCAAATCTCGGTCCATGGTCGACAGCTCTTTAGAAGTAACAGCAGGGCACAAGGGCTGGCGGAGGACAGGGCACACCTCACAGAGGGCAGGAAGCCAAGGGAGTCCAGGGCGGAGCCAGCCCGCCCACCGTGGCCTCCTCCAAGTAGACCCCACTCGACACGAAGCCGGCTGCAGCACCCTTTAGTGACCCTCCCCACGGTGCAGTTATTGGAGCCCCCGTGGCAGGTTCCAATCTCCCGCCTGGGCTGTGGATGGAGGAAGGAGCGAGTCCCTTACAGAACACCCCGGCTGGGTGGCCTTGGATGTCCTGGTCAGCAGCCGGGCCTCCCTGGGAAGCCAGTCCAGGCCAGTCACTTCATTCTCTGAAAGGCATTAAAGTCCCTGAGAGATCATCAGAGAACCACCGAGCACAGCACGAAGTCTGAATCCCACCGATCTGAACAGCTTCCCAGGGACAGAGGGCGCCCACACCCGGCTGCTGCACCAGGACTGCCGCCGAGGGGCCATCTTCCCTTCTGGGGCACCGCCCGCCCGCCTCCCTCTCCCTGCCGTGCTGGCCCCTGTCTTTGTTCCAGCCAGAATTTCACAGGGTGAGCACACAGTGTGACCCCTGTGCCCTCAGCTGACTGCTCTCACAGGGCCCGCGGTGCTGGGCCTCTGCTCATCCGGAGCCCGCAGTCCACACAGCACGGATGTCAGAAGAAGGGACTCTGTCCATCACCTTCGCAGAAATCAAGGAGCCAGCAGAAGGCACAATAAGCCAGACTCTTCTCAGACAGCACAGCCTGGGCAGCTGCTGGCCTCCTCCTCCTTCCAGGGGAACTTTCACCAATTAAAAATGCACATCATAAAACGGCAAATGCACCCTCAAGATGCGTCCTGGCAGGAGCGAGGACCCCTGAAGACTGGGGAAGCAAATGACCTAGGAATCACGGTCCCCCTCACATCCGGCCTCTGTCACTCAGCAGGCCGGAGCACGCAGCTGTAAGAACAACTGCATGACCAGGACTGGGTCTGTGGGCGTTCGCCCCTCTTCTAAACTCGTGGGGACGTGAAAAGGATCAAAAAATAAGGCACAGCGGGGAAATGTAGCCTCCACACAATAAACTATTAAGTTTATTAAAGACCTGGCTATTTGGTTTTATTTCTAACCCTTAATTTTCATGTAAAGTCATCCAACAGAGAAGCACCCAGCGTCTCTCTCACAGTGCCTGGCCCAGCAGTGCAGAGCCCGACCGCCACGGCATCGCCACGTTGTGCAGAGAGCTACTCTGCCCCGGCATGGACTTCAAGGTGGCCAGAGACATGCGCCTACTTCGGTCAAGGCGGGCAGAGGGTTCTCAGGGCTGACACTTTTGAGGTGCTTCCTTAGAGCGAGGCCCAGACTTGCCTGTTGAAGGCCACCATCTCTCCGACGAGTGAGTGAGCTGGTCCAAGACTGACCCATTCATCTCCAGCCACTGCACCCTGTGGGATTGCTCATAGCCTTGCAGAGGGACAGGTGGCTTCCTCCTCACTTTGGAAGGCCCGGGACTCGTCGCCATTTGCACAATTGGCTGCCAGCTACCCCAGGCAGCTTCTCCCACGAGAACGAGCTCTGTCCCCCTGGCCGTTTGATGCTCAAGGAGACCTCTGTGCAGGACAGGTGAAAAGCTGGCAGTGACCTTGGGGGCTTCGGGAGCCAGGAATAAGCTGCCAGAGAGTAACTGGGCTTGTCCTTCCATTATGCCAACACCTGACAGTGATAAAGAACAGGGGCTGCAGGACAAAGAATGGAAGGCAAAAATAGAAGCCGAGGAGGCAGCCGTCTGTCACCCTGCCTTGTCCTGGCCCTCAGCCTCCCAGGGCTCCCTAGCTGGCAAGAGCAGGGGAAGGAGCCTTTGCTGAGGATTCCATCAGTCACTGTGAGTCACAGAGCTGGGCCCGGCCGTCGCTCCGGGGAGAGCAGGGAGCCGTCCCGCCACCACGCTGAGCTGGGTGGACGCAGCTTCTCTGCTGCCTCACTGCAGGGGTGATGCTTCCAGGACTGTGGAGACAGACGTCCCAACAGTGAGGGTGGACATGACAAATGTCACTGTGCACAAAAAGCCCGACAATGGATGGCCAAGACACTGTCATTGTTTATTCACGAGTGTAATCCAAAAACTAACACTTCCCTGAAGCCCCCACGACAGCCGTCACCGGAGCTCTGCTGGCTGCGGACCCAGGCCAGGCGCGGATGCCCTACTGTGGAAAGTCACAAAGTTACCACAGAAAGAAAACATCACCGAAGGGGAACAAATGCCCCAAATACAGCACGAGAAGCACCAGTGACAGGCTGGGACACCTCTACCAGTATTTTCCTAAGCATATTTAGCTCTCCATTGTTTGCCCAGATGTGTACATAAGTGTGGATCCCGCTGTGTTCTTTACTATCGTTCAGCCTAATCCAAGTCATTAGGGCTGTTTACAAATATTATGCTGTGACTAAGTTTAATCATGGAATTAAGCAAAATAAGTACAGTGACTCATCAGTGATTTAAAAAGGATACACCCCTTCATTAACATTTCGTCTTCACTTTTTGTGAATACTTTTCAAACTGTGGGATCTGGTGTAAGTTAGGAAAGAAAGTTCTGGGCCAGGGATTTAGCTCGGCACCATAAGCTCCTGCTTGGCAAATGCGAGGTCGTGAGTTCGATCCCCAGTACCAAAGAGAAAGAAAGAAAGAAAGAAAGACTGCACTTACAATTTAAAAATAATACTCAACTGCATGAATCTTCAAACCTAAAAACTACAGTGCCAATCCTGTTGGCATGGCTCCACGCAGAGTAGCTAGTATGTTTGTATAAACATATACCCTACACTGCCCAGTACTAATCTTGTTTCTTGAAATATTATGAAGTCCAGAGACAGTGTTAGCATCAGTCATTGTCTAGAAGCTCCTAACAGCTCTTTGTAGTTGGCAGTAAAAAATAAGCAACATTTACATGTTTAATGCCACTGAGGACTGAGCCAAAGAGGTTTAACCATGACAGGGAAGTCATTTAGGCTGCATGATAACAAAACCTAGAAGAAATTTCCTGTCCAAAGAGAAGTCTTCCACATTTGCTACAACACAACGCATTGTTGTGGAGCAGTGCTAAAGAAAAATTATCCTCTTGCATGAAGGAAAGTTTCTGAGGCCACATATAATGACTAGATGTGCATATAAAGGAATAAACCCACCCTCCAAATCTCCTACCATCGAATTCCAATAAACATGACCCTGAGTATGTGTTTCACAAAATAAGTCTTTGTTCTTTTTCTGAAAGAGGAAACAGTGACACCCTTTGGTTTGTCGATTTCACGTGATCAGGTTGTGACCTCAGTTAATTGTAAGCCCCTGGCGGCTCGGGTCACTCCTGACAAACCACATAACCTCAGCTGTTTCGTGCCACACCCCACCAAGGAAACTCGCTTCACCTCAGGGACACGGCCACACCATCCAAGCCACAGGCCAAGGTGAGTCTCTCGCCCACCCAAACCAGAGCAGGAGCCCAGGCCCAAGAAAGGTCCCCACCAAGAATTCTCCTCCCGAGAAAGCCAGAGGGGTTTCTCCATCTGGAAACCAGTGTGGCCCCTTCTCCCGAATTCTTGCAAATACGCCCTGCAAGCTGCATTGTATAATCCTCGGCCGTTCACCTTGAAAAGACTAGATTTGTTAATTACAGTGCTGCTCTAGGCTCTCCTCCTTCCTCCTACGCATTTCCAGCATTAGAAAAAGGCAGAAGGTGACCCTTGACAGGACCCGAGGACTCCCAAAGGCCACAGACAGGACGGTGGCGGAAGCAAGCGCCCCGCAGCACCAGAGCCGGGGTGATGAATGGGGACAGAATGAAGCAGCACCAAATCCCACAGAGAGAAAGCCATTCCCCCTTTCGCTTCCCTTTCAGTCCCCGATTACATAACCGAGCACAGCTAAATTTGGTGCTCGCCTCAGCACCTCTCTGACAGTAGCTGGCAGGCAGCCGAAAGATGGCCAAAACTCTGTTGTTCGCGCTATTCTGAGTCGGGACTGGACGGCTGGACTTCTCAGCTGACAGCAATGGGTTAAGACCTCCTGGGACTTTGGAGGCCACGGGAGCCCACGGGCCCACAAAGCACTCTTCAAATGTTCCCGCTTAGATACTAAAAAGCTTTACGAAGCCCCTAAGTTTCGGGTGGCTTGCTTTGTAGCAAGTGATGACCTCCACATGTCTGTGCCTTCTTTTCAAAACACAAGACACACTTCAGGGTCACCGAACACACAGGCCAAAGAAGGTAAAATATAAAAACACATTTCTAGGGCCGGGAACTCAGCTCACTGGCCTCCCAAGCACGAGGCCTGGGTTTGATCCCAGCACTTTTGGGGGTGTGAAACTATTTATGTAGTTGAAAAGGGCTGGTGGGATTTGTGTATGGTGTTGAGTAGGCAGAATATATATATATATATATATATTTATATATTTATATATTTATATATTTATATATTTATATATATATTTATATATATGTATGATATATATATATATATAAATTTTCCTTATCCAATTATTGTTATGGTGGTTGTCAGCTCTGCCCTCAACCCAAATTAGCTCAAACCTCAAGGTGAATCCCATCTGTCAATACCAAGGGAAGATTCATGTCTGAAAAACATAAACTGCTTTTAATTCCCCAGCAACTAAGAGTTCACCACCCATCAGTCTGTATTTGTCTCTATCTGTGCCCAGAATCCTGGAAGATGGGTGCTTTCCTTACACATCACAGCCCAAGGCAAAGGGAAAAGAATAAGACACGTGGGCTAGAAAGACACGGACTGCACAATCAGTGTACAGCTCCACATGCCAACCACAGGGTCTGTGCGCGTTCCACCGAGAGAGAGGTCTGGACAGACACCGGAGCCGCGGCTGGTGCCCCGGGAGAGACGCACGATCTCTCTGGACCATGGGCTCAGGAAGCGTGTCTCAATTGCGAGACACAGGGAGACTGCTGTAGAGAGGCTGGAACAAGGGTGAAGGAAGTACAGACATTAAGGAATGAAAACAGAGACCATGGCGGGTAATTACAGGTACATTTCCTAAGCTACAGGGAAGGAATGCTTGCTTATTTATTTAGTTAGTTAGTTATTAAATCCCATTTATGTATCTTCAACTTTTATCTGATTAACTAAATCCCACTACCTTCATCAGAAGATTTCATCTGTCAAAATTAGAAGCTGGACTTTTCGCAAGCCAGTATTACAATCGAGGCATGTGTTTTCACCACAGCTAGCGAGTTTTCCCCCAGAACTGTGAAAAGGACCTCACTTAGCAAAAGTGCCTGTTTTTCTATTTCACAGGCTCCCTGTCATTGTAACACTCGGCCACCGACTGATGACTCACATAACCCGAATGGTTTGCTTATCATTCCATATGAACCTATTTTTAGAAAAAATGCACTCACTAGATACTGAAGGCATAAATATACCTCAGTTTTATCTCCACATCCTTTCTCATTGAGCTGGGAAATTAAACCGCTCATGAATCAAAATACAAAGGCTTTTGTGTCTTGGTTTGCAAAGAATAATAAACTGGCTTGCAAATAATGCTGGATATCTGCCCACTTTGAGAAAACAGCTGCCATAAATTATAGAAAAACTCGCCAGCTCGTCCCTCCCTTAGCTCTGTAGCCATCCTTCCAGGGAGCCCAAGACTGCAGCCTGCACCCTTTACACCCCACAGTCCGTAGCGCCGTGATAACTGCAGGAAGCGGGGTGCTCCAGGAGCAGCCTGACACACTTTCTTACACTGTCCCACACTGCTCTATCTTGCAATCACTAATTCAATTCTTTTCACATAACATAGTGTTATATGACATGAGAAGTCATTTGGTTAATAATACAGGTAAGAGGCAACTCCCGTTTCTGAGTGTTATGCTTTATATTTGGTTGTCCCCTGCCTCCCCACCAGAGCCTCCTGGGCTCCAAGGTGGGGCTTTTGAAAGGTGACCGCACTAACCACACTATGGGCCGCTGGTCTAAACTGCTGTAGGAAGTCGGTCTGGTGGAAAGAGGAGCCTCAGTGGAGGCGTGGCCTGAAGAGTCCCTCTCCCTTCCCGCGTCCTCCCTTCCCTCGCTGCATCCTGTCCACCATGTGGGGAGCACTCTCCTCACCAGGCCCCTCAGTGACGCTGCCCTGGAACCAGCTGACCATGGACCAGAACCGCTACAAACTGACCCAAAGGAAACCGCTCCTCCTTTATGGTGTGGGCAGCAGGCACTGTATCACAACTGCAGGAAAGTGAGGAAGACAAGGAGTAGAGACTTCCAAGAAAGACTCTGTCTTCCCAGCCTCACCCCCTGCCTGTCAGGGACCACGCATCTCACCCTCCACTGCAGGGTCTGCTTTCCTCACGTCTCACAAGGTGCCCAACGGCAAAACCGCAAGACAGAAAGATGACACGAGCCAGTCTTGCAGGGAGCCCGCTGAGACAGTGTGGAACAGTGTGCCTGTGACTCCCACCCGCAGGCACAGCTGTGCCGCACAGAAGCGCACTGCACTTAATGGATTCTATCCAGGCGTCCAGTGTGAGGAACCACTGACAAATCTTTATTTAATTATAGAAAAACACGCCAAAAAGTCTGACAGATGAACCCAATGGCAATTGACTTTATGCCAAGGGACAGTATATCATTTAATTTACAGTGATCCTATGGTGTCCGTATTATTACCTTAATTTTCCAAATAAGCGGTCAAAGCACAGAGACTCGGGTGCCTGCCCTCCTCCGTGGGGATTCCCGGATTCCACTCCCATCATCCAGCTTAGCAGCTTCACCATGTTTCTTCCACTGACTTCAACACAGCCACGCTTAGTTCTCACCGGCATCGGGATTCAGCACAGACCGGAAAAGACCCTCCGCTCACCTGGTCACTGAGAGGACCAGGCACACAAAGCTCCAATCTGGACACACACGTCCTTGCTTTTGAAGGCAGGAAAAGAAAACAAGGCAGGGACTGGGGATACAGCTCAGCGGCATAAGCGCCTGCCTAGCAAGCACAAGGTTCTGAGTTCAATTCCCGATACCTAGAAAAAAAAATGGAAACCAGGCGAATCTCTGCAGCACTTCGGACTCCCCACAGGAGCACTACGCCACCTGCCCTCTTGCTTGCCGCTTGCTCCTCATCTAACTTCAGGCCAGCCTCTTCCGTGTACCAGGAAAGCAGAGAAGCTAAAACATTTCAGCCAAAACTAACGACAATCAGAAAGGCAATCGAATGGGGTTTCAAAGGCAAAAAGAACATCAGGCTGGCAAGGAAGCGAGGCTTCCAAGAACATCTCGGTTTGTTTTAGTGATGGTGAAATATCCCCGCTGCACGTGGTGTGCGGCGAACGTGCAGCGGGGGAATCTCTGCGCTCGGGCAGCAAAGCGCGCGCTTTCTGGAAAGCAGCCCGTCTCCGCCTCCGATCCTGCAGGTGTCACTTTACAGCGCGCACATTTGAAGGTGATCCCGTCCTGTCCGTCAGTGGAGGCCACCCTGGCTGGCACTTCCTCACGGGGGAAGCCAGGTGACAGTCCCCTCAACAGTTGTGACCTGTGAACACAGCCAGCTTTAGGGGTCTTGAAACCGGTTATCACGTCTGCCAAGATCCCACGGTATCTGTTAAGTAAACATCTTCAACTCTGTAGACATTTTTCACCTCTGTGTGAGCCGTAATTTGACCTTTTTAAAATTACTTTTAGCGGGCTGGGGATTTAGCTCAGTGGCATAAGCGCCTGCCTGGCAAGTGTAAGGTCGTGAGTTCAATTCCCAGTACAGCAAAAAAAAAAAAAAAAAAAAAAAAATTACTTTTAGCTAGACCATTAATTTCATAATAAATCTTAAATTTCAGAACACATTCAGAGTCTAGAAACTTGTGACAAGAGGGCAGTTTCCTTTTACCCTCTTTTCGGTTTCCCGAAGAACGTTTTACACCTACGCTACATTTTTCACAACAAACCACGACTGACACATGGTAATCAACTAGAATCCCGGCTTCACTCAGAGCTCTTAGTTCTTACCTAACGTCCTTTTTGCATCCAGAATCCCATCCGGAACCCCCACTTCGGGCCGCTGGCCCAGCTCCTGAGGCTGCTCTCAGCCGGGAGACAGTTTGGTGACCTCCACAGTGTCCAGGCGCCCTGATGGGGAGTCTCTATGAAGCCTTCACTCGAGAGCTGCCTCAAGAGCAGGGGGCTCACGGGTCCTGCGAGGAGAACTGCAGAGGGGACCAGGGCCGGTCTGCTCACATCCATCCAATTACACACCGCGAACCCAGACACCTTCACCTTCACCAGTCACCTTCAGCAGCTGTCTATTTCCCGTCAGTTTTCTCCACTGCTTACTTTCAACTCCCTTTCCACACTGCACGCCATCAGTATGGTTTCTTGGGCATTTAGTTTGGATTTAGGACTGTAATCTAATGCTCTTTATTTTCTTGCCCCAAAAGCTCCATTTTTGGCCATTTCGAGCTCTTGCCATTAGCTCCTGACTCTGACGTAACCCATGTTGTTGGGATTGTGTTTTTGTTGTTCTTGTTTTGTGTTGAGCACTTCCCTACTTTCTGGGACCACAAGATACACAGGCCCATATCGGACACTTCCTGCCCGGTCTTAGAATCGCTCATGTTTTTGCTGAGGGATACAAGATGCCAGGCCTGGCACGGGTGTGCTTCTTGAGACTGAAGCCTCAGGACTTCTAGGTCCGCCCAGGGGATAAAGCAGGGACATTCATCTGTACATAACAACTCGTGCACAGAAATACACCTGTAAGTGTTTCCAGGAACAACCGTCTCTATCTACAAGAGGCCAGAGAAGAGTCAGACTGCTGCATGGACCGTTCCAGCCCCTCCCCAAATCACCCGTCAACGCTCCTGGCAACAGTGAGGTGGGGGAGGCACACAGCTCCCGTCGCTCACTCAATTCTGGCACGCATCAGCGGGGCATTTAGCTGAGCAGCATAAGCACCTGCCTGGCAAGCATCAGGTTGTGAGTTCGATCCCTGGTACCAAAAAAGAAATTCTGGCACGCGTGGACCGCGGGCCCAGATTTTTACCCACGCCACTGGGAAGCAACTTGCAGCTAGACACAGCGCTCACCTGCAGCCGCTGCTTCTGTCTTTAGTCTCCCAGGCCCCGACCATCTCCCAAGTCATTTAGCTCAGCACCTTTCTCTCTCGTTCCTTTCAGTAAAACTGTCCCGTACAAGGATAACAGACAGCGCCTTATCACTTGCTGCATTCTAAGATCTGGGAATTTTCTGGCTTCCCAAATGATTTTTTAAATTTATATATCTTAAGGTCCACTCAGTACTGTGAACATTAAGTGGATTTTAACAAATGCATAGTATCAAACAGCCACGCAATTATAATTTCATACAAAATAAACTCATCAACCTAACAAACCCCCTCTGTGCCTCACCTGTTCAACCCTGCCTCCGTGTCCCCACCAACAGGAAGAGTTTCACGAACACTGTAGTCTTACCTTCCCGGGATGATGCATCCTTATAATCAAACAATATCCACATATTCGGCAACATGCTTTTAAGGTTCATTCGTATCTTCCTGTGGTCTGATAGGTTCATTTCTTTTTATCACTAAATAAAATACTTAATTACATGGATGTACCAGTTATCACCTGCTGGAAGATCTCAGCTGCTTCCAGTTTGGGGTGATTATGCATAAAACTGCCATAAATGTCCCCAGGTTTTGATCCTGACAAGTTTTTAATCATTTTGGTACATACCTCTGAGCAGTGCTGGGCTGCAGAAGAGTGTTTTTAGCTCTGTAAGGAGCTGCCACGCTGTCTTCCGAAGCCACTGCACACGCTCCTTCCTGCCAGCCCATGCCACCATCCCTGGCACCCTGCGTCCTTGCTGGCAGCTGTGCTGTCAGGGACTTCCTGTGGTCACTGTTGGGTTTTGACCATTCTAGTAGATATATCCTGGCATCTCACTGTTACTATAGTTTGCAATTTCCTAATGACGAGTGATGCTGAGAAACTTTTCATGCTCTTATCTGTTTTATATGCATAATGTAATATAATGTTTTATATATATAAGATATATATATATATCTTTTCTATAGATATCTTCTTTAATGAGGCCCAGCCTTTTGCCCATTATTTACTTGGCCAGGAAATAACTTTGTAAGATAAAATGTTTTCCTGGATATGGGTCCATATTTGATTTTCCCTCACTCTTAATCCCAGTCAGTGTCTACCAGGCAAGAGTCTCCATCTAAGGTGATACCCTCACTGCCACCCTGGTCTCTGCTGTCCCTGGTGACCATGATGCTGGTCCCTGTCATGTGCATGGGTGTCACGTGCTGACTGTGCGTGGATACTGTGAGTGCACAGCACAGCTCATTTCACGCATTCTGCATGACCACGCTGAGCAATAGATACCAGCAACACTGTTGCTTTATAAATAAGGAGACTGAGACTTAGGTAACATCGAGAAACTGGCTCATGTATATATAGCCAACGAGCAACCAGGGCACTGAATCCAGAGTTGACCACACATGCAGGGCCAGGGCATGACCATCCCAAGAACAAAGAGCACCCAGGCTAAGCCACACGAAGAAGCTACTTCAGCCCAGAGAACACCCCGCCCCAAGACAATCTGAACAGTGAGTTTCCAGGACAAGAGCGTGTCACGTGACATTGTTGCTAAATGTATAAATAAATGCCCCTGCAGTGAGAAGACAGTTCCTTTCCTCCCATCAGGAGAGTAAGGGCTCCACCTGACCCCAGCTTTGTCTCTTCTTTATTTTCTCATCCACTCACAGTTCTTCACCCCAAGAACCTCAAGAGCCACATGGGTCGCAGCACTAGAGAATCTGAACCCAAATCCTAAGATTTTTAGTCACTGTGGAATATCCATACTACCAAGAACCTAGAAGTTATTAAAGTACTTCATTAGAGACAACTAATACGTTATTTTCATTAAAAAAAAAAAAAAGGCGGGGTAGGGGAATCATCACCACCCATGAAACAGGACAGCAACAGCTCTCATCTCCCCCAGGTAATTTCTAAGTCAAAATCATGCTCTCTTAATGCAGAAAATGTACCGCCACCAAGGAAGACAGGGAGAAGAAAAGCCTGAGACAAGGGAAGTTCTCAGCATTTCCAGGTCACAGCAGAAACACCACACGCAGCCACGGGGCTGGGCTCCCACACTCTCCGCTGCAGCCATGACGATGGCAAACTGTCGAGTCATTCCTCCCCATCACCCCAGTGTCCTGGGACCGATCTGTCCCAGGAAAACAAGGACTCCTGGTCCTCCCAGTGCCCCCTGAGGAGCCCTCCAGTGCTGGAGTTGGGCTAAGATGGAGGATCCTATCAGCATGGACAGGTCATCAGCCCTCCAGAAGAGAATGCAGTTGGGCTGCAGGTCGCCGGCCAGGGACCCCCTCACTGTGAAACAGCCACCTTCTCTGTGCAGCCCCCTGCACCAGCAAACAGGGGGCCTGCAGGTCCTGCCATCACTGGGACTTTTTATCCCAATCTCATTCTGGAAAGTAAAGTTAAGTAAAGTTTCAAGTTTGGGTAAAACCTCCCTTTATTCACAGAGTTCTTAGAGACGGAGTCTTCTGACTCATTTTCTCTCCTTCACACTTGACATAGAAATTCCAGCAGAATTCATTCCTCATTGAAACAGGGGTAGAAAAGAAGATGTAGACGTGGCTTCCTGTAAAACGGAATTGCTTACATACAAACCCCGCCACTGTACTTTAGCTTGCATTATTGACACTTCTTTTGCAACTGGACCAACTTTCATCAAGTGGATTATTCCTTCCAAACACTAAAGGAAGTCACCGGGTTTGCAGGTAACTATTTGAAGGCTGAGTTTCCTCTTGAGTCCCGCGCTTATTAACTGACTCACTTAGAAGACGGGATTGTTTTTACCCTAACTGCTTGCAGCTGCAGCAAGGATTCAGCATTTCTGGGCCTCTACACGGTGCTCTGTCCCCTCGGAAGGAGTTTGCTGTCCCTGACGATGTCTGAAACAGGTGTGCCTCACCCAACTCATACTTCCAGCAGGATGAGCCCTGTTCCACATGACTTCGGAGGAAACAAGCTCATTCTGCCACACTTCCGGCCTGCAGTTGTGCATGGTCACCTGTCTTGTGGCCTCCTCTACCAGGAAAAGCGCACAAAGCGTGTGCCCTTTCATGTACCCTCCCGCAGACACCTGCACTCAATAAATACTTACTTCATTTACTAATTTAGTAGATCACCCTGAGACACCGTATTCTTAGCCATTTAACAGAATCTCTTTCATGTATTGAGTTTTATAAAAATACAACCCAGAAAGCAGGTAAGACCCACGGGTGGTCACTAGCACCTAAGTCAGAGACACTGCGTGCTTGTGGCTCCTCCTAGGATGCCTCTGCATTACGGACGCCTTGCATTAAAGCAGCTCGGCTCCCTTCCTGGGCACCCACATTCTGAGGACAGTGTTCATCAGGCCACACATGCCCCGGTTGCTGCCAACGCTCCAGCCCTCTGCACCGTGACCTGAGGCTTTACCATTGCGCATAAGGAACACAGAAACATTCTCCTTTCTGACAGTAATGGTTTGTTACTCAGAAGGGTGGATGTGCAGAATGTCAAAATAGCAGTATGCAGGTTAGGTGCACTGGTTAAAAACTATTACAGAGACTCCTGCCCTTTGCAAAGGGCGGTGGAAACATCACTTCTAACACAGGTGCCAGGCTGGTCCCCAAACCATCCCAGCCACTGCCTGGAGACCCCGGGAGTGTGAGCTGAGTGCTCCCCACCACATGGCCAGATGCCCCCAGCCAGCCAACCTGTCAGGCAGCGTGCGTGGCCCAAGCGTTTCTTCCCCGATCACCAGAGAGCTACTCCAGTTTGTAAAGCAAGTTGTTTAACAGACACTTACCTGAAAGCATCTGAAACACCTCTGCATGTAAGGGAATCTGACCACGTCCCGATTTCAGGGGAACCTGGCAGAGGATGCAGTGAGGTTGCTCTAAGCTCCGCCTACCTCCCCCAGACATCCTCTTTCCAGAGGAACCAACAGCTCTCTGGGGCACACTGGTCTAGGGCCGTTCGCAACACCCTACGCTGGATTCTTTCTTCTTTCTTGTCGCTTTGCAGAGCAGCCTTGGAAACATGGTTACTAGACTTCAGAGGATGACCGGAAGTAAGCACTTCATTACACTGAAAACAGATGCTCAGGCCTCAGTAACCTCCTGTCAGGCTGATACCTGAGGCGGTCAACAGACTTCCTGCTGGGCCACAACACCAGCCCTCTTCATTTTTTTTTATTTTGAGCCAGGGTCTCACTAAGTTGCCCAGGCTGGGCTTGAACTTGTGATCCCACTGCCTCAGCTCCCCAGACAGCTGGGTTACAGGTGCACACTGCCAGACCCAGCTCCTGGAATTCAGGGTTAAGGGAACTGGAGGGTCAGGGCTGTCCCAGGTTACAGGAATCAAGTGGAAAGTGGTTCCACTGACCGGCTGTCAGGCGGAGAAGGGAAGCCCCCTAAGCACCCAGTGGAGTCAGTCACACTTGAGTTGATAAACTGAGCAGTGGACGGCAAGGTGAGCTCCAAGAGGGGCAGCTGTCTGGGAGGCGCCACTGGGCTGGGGAAGCCCCACGGAGATGGGGTCGCTTGGACTCGGCCTTGGGACTGCTGCCTGGGAGGAGCAGGGCGCCGCCCCACAGCAGGCACTGGGCCAGCAAGCAGAGCCAGGCAGAAACAGAGTCCTGCAGCTCTGAATCTGCACCGTGCGGACCAATGCCTGCCGTCCCAAAGAGCCCGTAACCCACTGTGCTGACTGCGCAGAGGACCAGGCCTTCAGAGGCCGAGAGTCATCGCTGCATGCAGACCCTCGAGCAGGTGCTCAGCAGGGAAGGAGCCCTTGTCCTGCTTCCCAGATGACGGAGAACCGCCACACTGCATGCTCTCCACGTGCGGAGGGACAGCATGTCCCACACCACTGCAAACCCTGAAAGCACCACTGCCCAGGCCCCAGGCCACCATCCCTGATCCCAAGCACCCCCTCTGTGGGTGAGGGTGCCCAGAAGCACAGATCCCACCACAGAGGGAGCCCACGCCAGGAACTCGGCAAGGCCTCGATCCATCACTACAAGCCCTGCCCACGGCACCCAGGCCATGAGCAGAGAGGGCCCGTCAATCCAGGACACCGGGACACACAGCAAGGTGAGCTTTCCACTGCCACCCAGGGCCCACAGTGCTCTTGCTCCCCGGCCAAAGGAGCCCAGTTCACCACATCCACCAGCCAGTAGCCAGCAGGCAGCCGAGGCTTTTCCAGGAGGCCGGGACGCTGGCCCTGCTGAGCACTGGTGAGGACGCCACTCCTCAGATACATGAATCAGGCCCTCAGCAGCGCACCTGGCGCCCAGAACAGACGAGACAGGAGGATCTGCAAGTGCATGCCGGAGCCTCGGGAAGCCAGGCCGCCGCCCGCTGGGACAGAGGCTCCTGGGCCACAAAGCCTCCTGAGCGCGGGTCTTCGTATGTTTGGGGGCCTCTGAGTGGCCAAGGTTTTATACACTTTTCAGGGACCACTGTCTTCAATTTAAGACAAAGCAATCAAGTGTTTGAGATTACTGTTAACACAAAGCTAAGGATTTTTTTATTGAACAAAATAAAGCACATATTCTTACGTTCATTTTCTATCTCATTTTCAGTACTAGAGATTGGACCTATGGCCTTCACAATGTAAAAAGTTTCTATCTGTAAAGCTAAGGTTTTTAAAAATATAGTGATACATAGAAAGAAAAGCACTGTTTCAGAGAAGAGTATCACCAGTCCCATACCGCAAATTCATAGTTTTTAAATTAGGAAATTTAATGTCCTTAAAGAAAGATGTGCTGGGAAGCACCTATGCCCTTGCTCTCATTGGAGGTACAGGACGCACAGCTGGGTGAGGAGACAGATCACCAGGTCCAGTGACGCCACCTTCCCCAGGGAGGAGGTGGTGTCCGTGAGCCCAAGGACGACACAGCCACGTGAGTTCTCCCAAGGCTGGAAACCCGCTGCATAGGAGGAAAAGTGGGACCAGCTCCAAGGGCGGGAAAGGAAGACTGGACGGGGCCTGGCACAGGCCAAGCAGGTCAGGGCCGGGCAGCACCCCTCTGCTGTCTTCTTCTCTGGACCCAGTGGGCTCCCAGTCTCCACAGCTGGACACCAGCGAGCAGGAGCTGATGGCCGGTGGGCAGGGCTCCCGTGGTATTTTAACAGTGCAGAAGAAATCACTACTCTTGTTTTGTTTTGTTTTTGTTTTTGTCTTTTTGAGACAGGGTCTCCCCATGCAGTTCAGGCTGGCCTTGAGCTTACTCTGTAGCCCAGGCTGGTCTCCAACTCACAACAATCCTCCTGCCTCAGCCTCCCAAGTGCTGGGATTCCAGGTGTGCAAGGCCACGCCCGGCCAACGCTCCTGTGGCCAGCCCTCGGGTCTGCAGTCAGTCTCATCCCGAAAGGACACACTGTGGTCTGCTCAGAGTCTCCTGTCGGAAACGGACTCAGTGTTTTCTCTCCAAGCACCACACCCATTCCTGTGATCTCTGTGGTGTCACCTTCACCCATCCACCGCTCATGCCCAAAGCCTTGGGGACACCTGCCTGCACCCTGTCTTGTGGCGAGCACGCTTCTGCACCCTGAACACCTCCTCCCCCTTTCCAACACCCTCCTCAGGGCCCGGGTTCGAACCCAGTCCAACCGCCCGCCCTGCTGCTCACGACAGTTGGCTGGGGAGACTTCGCCTGTGGTCCACACCAATGCCCCACTCTGTTCCCACCCAGGTGCAGGGGACCAGGCGGTGTTTTTAAAACACACAGGCGATCAGGGAGGACCATGGAGACAGGCAGCAATAGGACGGCTTCGGACTGAAGTGATGGCACAGGAAGTGGCAGGGCAGAGAAGTTAGTCAGGGTGGCAATTCCAAAACTATTTTGAGATCATTGAGGAAGGTGTTACAACTCGGGGCTGACCTCTGAAGACAAAACCCCAGCTCTCCCCAGGAGCTCCACCGTCAAGGGCCACAGTCCCACCCAGCACTGCAAGGAGGGGCAGGGGGCGGGCAGGATGGGCAGGGACCAGCCCAAGCTTCTGTCTGTCCCCGGCAAAGCACCTGCAGCGAGTTAAACAAATTATACCCACGGGTGTAATGGAGCATCTGGGTACGCGGATGGCAAATGCTAATCACCAATGTCCTGAAAACAGAGTCTAAAAATTTTATGGTGCCTAGAAACAAGGAAATATGTGCCTTTAAGTCACATCTTAATAGCTAATATTTACATATGTAATATTCACAAATAGTAGAAGTATCTGTTTTGTTGACCAAATATTAAGCCTAAATTGACCTTTTTATTAGATGGCTCAAACAAAATTTTTCTTTTAAAAGATTTCTCCAATTAGTATAACTTGGAAAAGTTATGTCACTCTAATATGCTTTTAGTTCAAAGATAAAATCACAGCCAGCCCAGGAGAGCTTGCCACTCCTGCCAAGAACCTCGACTGACCTCGATTTCCTTCACAGGGCTGCGAGCCGGAAGCCACTCAAGCCCACCCTAGTCTGTCAGCCTCACGCCCTCGGCACTGTCACACGACGAAATCCGGGAGCTGGAGGCCGGCACTGTGGGTTCTGCCTGTCCCCAGACTTCTCCTCTCCGCACAGAGCGAGCCACAGAGGAAGCCCGCTGCTTCCCCAAGCCCATATACCTTTTCCTGAGGCTCTGGGAGATGCAGTAAGTCCACTTTTCTCTCTTCCGATGAGAGCGAGATCTAAGAACTTTTTAAACCCTGGAAAGAGGACACCAGTACATGGAGTGAATCCATGAAGGAAATCAATGGAATGAAAATCCCAGAGTTAGGGGTCACCTCTGGGGTAGAGATGGACAAGGAGGGGCCCGTGCGGGGCACGTAAAGTTTCTAAGGAAGTGACCACCTCGTGGCCACCAAGAGTTCACTGCATTCTTCACACGTTCCTTCTGCCTCCTGCGGGTTCTCTTCTACTTATTCAATAAAACAATTCTTAAAGATTTTTTTGTGAAGTAGATTTCTGTCCCAAGCCTGCCACTGTGTACCCTGATGCCAGAATCTCCACTGGATTTAGGAAAATCCAGGCATGGACCAGCGCAGAGATGAGGAAACCCTGGCCCCTCTCCCCCTCCAGCACATCCACTTCATTACAAGTATAAAAAGAAGAAAAAAAAACTACAACAAAATTTCAAAGCACGTCAATGGGGGGGGGCAACAATGGTACTACATTGTGCAGTGTCGCCCCCTAATCATTCACCCAGAACACAAAACATCTGCATTCAACTCTCCGAACAATACCACCTGGCTCACCTCTTGTCTGTATAAATAAAGCTTTATTGGAACAAAGCAAGCCCACTCATTTGTGCACTGCTGCTCTGTTCCATGGCTACAACAGGAGCTAGTGTTAGTGTTGTAATGGAGACCAGATAGATGCACATAAACCCTGAAATATTTACCGTCTGACCCTTTCAGAAAAGTCTCCCATCCCTGGGCCACAGAATTATTGTGGTCTCTCCCTACTGATGAAGACTGACATAAAGGGAAAACAGGAGTCTCAAAGTAAGCTAACACCAGCTGTCCACTAATAAGCCACAATTTCTTTTGTCCTTTCCATAAATGTTTTGCTGAGGTTAACTTCCCACAGCCTATCAAATCCCCTGAGCTCCATCCACAGATCTGACTCCTCTATTTTGTGCAAAATGCGGCTTCCTTTCACTCCACAGTGACCCGAGGGCAGGGTCAGCTGTCTCCCGCCTGGATGCCCACGCTGGTCTCGGAAACTGACTCTGAACTCGGATCGGCGTGGAGATCTCAGAGATCTCGGACAGCCCCATTGTGAAGGATCTGCACACACAGAGACGCCTATGGTGTCCCTGGAGCAAAACGCTGTGCCACTTCTTATCGCCAGGGGCCATCAGTCTGTCCTCATGCTCACGCAGTCAGTCCGCTTCTATCTCTGTGCGAACAGTGCTTCTGCTTACGAAACTGCTGGCAGCTTCTGCAGCCAGTGATAAGAACCAAGTAAAATGTTCGCCCGGACTTGCTTTTCCAGAACCTAACTGTAGAGACGCCACTGATCCCACTGGTCTGCACTTGAGACGGGCATCTCCCAACGGCAAACTGGCCACCGGCACACACTCCATCCTTGGGTGACCAAGTGGCTTCCAAGACTAAAAGCTTTTTGGGGTGTCTGACTTCCAGTTCTACCCAGCCAATAAAATTAACCAGAGCTAACGTGTTGGTTGCGACCCACTTCAGAGGGTACAGACCCACCACGCAGAGCCTTTCCTGGCCGTCCCAGGTGACTGGGGCCCAGGCCCACAAAAGCAGCATCAGAATAAAGAAAAGAGGGCCATGTGGTGTCCTGGGGTCAATGGAGCCAGCAGGGACCCTAGTCCTTGTTTGACACTTAGCGTCCCCGCTGTATTCTTTCAGTGGAAAGCAATAAATCCCCTTCTTCCTTCTGGAAAAGGAGACATTATAAGGATTCATTTGATTCTTTTATAACCTATAACCTATATTATCATGTGCATAGATCAAAGTTATTTATTGGATGAGAAGTGCTTCAGTTGGAAAGTTATTTTTAAGTGTACAGGTCTCGGGAGATTTTGACATTTGCTCAGAAAGAACTCTTGGAATAAAAGTCAGAAGAGCTGGGAGCTGTATCAAACCGTCATCTCAGAAAGGCATCTGACCTCTGAAGACAAATCCCTTAGCAAAGTCCTTAGAATAAGTAATCTACAGACAACTTCCATCCCTGACATCTAATCTAATGACCTCCACGCTATGGAAAGATCTCCTCTACCCCCCACCTTTGACAGCTCTGAGCCATTACTCTCTGGGTCTCTGCTTCTCTCTCTCAGCTGGAATCACCAGCCGGCTCCTGGCTTCCCTGTCTCGCTGAACATTCAGTGACCTGCAAGCAACGCATGTCTGCTACCTCTAGGCCTCTGTATGTGGTAGGCTGGTGCTCCGTGTCCTGCGAAAGGTTTTCTCAGGTCCCTTTGCCTCCTGCTCCTCCTGAACCTTCCCTGGGAGAGGCCCTTTGTGCATCTCACCTGTCTTCATCTGACTAATTTATTATAATACAGACTTGGGTGTGGATAGCCTTTCTGCTAGGTTGCAAACTCCTCATGCCTAACTCAACTTTATATATCTTATAATGTTCTACACGTAACAAGCACTAATAATAGAACAGGTCAAAAGTCTCCTCATGTACTGATTCCAGATTCTGATTAATGAAAGCTAAAGTTCTCTAGGTTCTCCTGAGGAAACACTGGAAATTATCTTCCAGGAAACTAGAACCCAGCCCCTCTGATTTCTGCTCCAAATGTTTTTTCCTGGAAAAAGTTAAAATCCCCCAAAGACCTCCATGCTAAAAATAATTTTCCAAGTTAAGCACTTATCAAATACATAATTCCTTGTGTGTGTGTGTGCGCGCGCGCACACACACGCATATGTGGGGTTGAATTGAAGGCCTCCCCGCTGAGCTGCATTCCTTGTTTTGTTTTGTTTTGTTTTGTTTTGTTTTGTTTGAGGTGTAGGGTCTCACTAGGTCACTAAGTTATCCAGGCTGGGATAGAACGTGTGATCCTCCCAGAGTACAGGGATTACAGGCATGCACCAGTATGCCGAACTATAAAAACTAAACTTTTATCACTAGTATCTATTGTGAAAGTGGCACACTTTAGAAACAAATATCTTTATTACAGAGTAATTTATCAACTAGTCAGACTCAACCCTAAAAGAGGTCCATCCCTTTTCATTCCATATGGGCCTAATACAGATTGCGGTTTCTCTAGTTTATAAACTCGTTTCAAACTCGTTTCAGCTAGTAAAGTAAAATAAGACAGAGACTGACCATGCAGACTTACTTTTAAAGTTCACTGTCTTTGGAGAAAAAACTTACTGTACTCTGGAACCTTTGTGGGGTAGAACCATGATTTGCACTTCAGCCAATTTTTTCTTGCGACTTTCAGCAAAAATCCTTCTGGAAGCGTTCTTAGGTTTCACTGGTTTTAAAATACTAGACTTTTTCTTGTTTTGAAAAAAATTATTTATGATAACTCTTAAACTTTGCAAACAACCAATAGATAATAGCTGAGTGGAAAATAACTTACGAGTGAGAGCACGAGACTAAGAGGCAGTCCTAGAAACTAAGATGGGAGGCCAAGTGCTGGGTCTTCCCTTGCTCAGTTCCTCGGGGTTCCGAGGACTGTGGTAGGCATCACCCCAAGACTGCAGCGTTCTCTCTTACACAGCAGCATCTCCACCTGGAGCACAGGCTGTCTGATATTTACATGCCAGTATTTATACCCCTGGGCCATATATTGAAATAAGAATAACATTAAATGGCCTATCCTGTTCCTTTCGTTTATTTTTTGTTTTCCCAGCTAAGATCTATTTTATTCCCTACAGGGAGTCCACCAGGTTTAATGTTAATCATTCTTTCCTCCTCTCTCTCATGAAAGCTGCCATGACCTTCTACTCCAGTTCACCTAAACGTGATTCCTCATCCAGCTGCTTGGTGCCTTCTGAAGGGCCCTGCTGTGAAGTCAGGGCACGCTTCTACACGGGTTTATTCCTTCAGGCAGTATTTACTGACCACTTACTAAGTGAGGCCCACTGTTCTCATGCATGAAACAGCTGTGGTCAGCACGTGGAAGCTTTGCTCTTGACCTGCTTTCAGCCCAGGAAACCTAAGCAGCACATGTGTGTCAGGAGACATCATTACCATGAAGAAAGGGGAAGTAGGACTTGGGATAGAAAGTGCTGGGGTGAGGGTGCTGTTTAGGTGCCAGGACAGAGGCTAAGCAGCAAACCTTACGATGTCTGAAAGAGGTGCATGCTGGGAGAGCGAGGTCTGCAAGAGGTGCATGCTGGGAGAGTGGAGGTCTGTGCCAAGACCCTGAGTCAAGGCCTGGCAGGTCAAGGAAGAGGTGAGTAACTAGGAAACTGATGTGGTCCGTCAGATTACAGCAGCTGAGATTCACTCAGTTAAGGCACATAAACTTTCTACTTCTTTCCTATTAGGAGCTGCCCTAGGACACACAAAACAATCCAGACTTACTCCCTGGAATGAATCCCTGCTGGCGACCAGCAAGAGCTGCTACAGGACGTGTGGACATGTGGACAGAACCACTTCCTGGCTTTAAGAGCCCGAGAAGGAAGATGACTTGGGGGGTGGTGATTCGGCACCTCCAAATCTCTTTCTCACCTTCAACCCTTGTCCAACCACATGAAACAGTAACCCACGTGCACAAAAGTTGCAACACACGTGTCCCAGAACACACCACACTCACCACGCCAGCACCGCACATGTGAGCACCCACTCGCCTACCGGGACACAGAGAGCACAGATGCTGTTTCGCTTCATGTCTGCCCCAAATGTCTCAAGCACAGCACTTGAGCATCCGCTGGACACTCAATAGACACTGAGGGGCACGCGGGCAGGTTCCAGAAAGGAGAGGGAAACACAGTCTCCGTGGTCAAAGAAGGGACACGCTGACATAGAGATGACAAAAACGCAACCTGAAATATTTAGTGAGTCCTTTCAGGAAGGCAGCCGCCATCCGGACGGCGCCAAGCACAGCACACAGCATGTGGAAGGAGCCTGCAGAGCCGGCAGTATCTCCTCCTCAGCTACAGCTACAGACAGGCTAAGGGAGGCAAGACCAAACTGCATGGGTCGAGCTCACACCTGAACTCAGAATGGTGCGGCCGAGGAGTCAATCTCAGGGGTGCTCTTTCAGGGCCTTGGAACTTAGGGACAGCACAGCGCGTGGGCGACAGCCACCGCTCACACAGATGAGGGCAGAGCATGCATGCCCTCTTGGGAGCGACGCCAAGACCAGCCTCAGTGTGCATTTTATAAATGGACCAGGCGAGGCTGAGTAATCCGATGTTTCAAAGTTTGCAGATGACACATTGAGCATCTCTGGGGTGTGAAATGCCAACATGACAAAAATAAAACAAAGCACACTCAGAAGAGCAGCGGGAGTTCACAGGGCCCAGGACAGGGTCTGCAGGCCCGCAGAGGGGCAGCCGTCTCCCAGGTCTGGGCCCAGTGTGTTCTGCTGGCCCCGGATCTGTCAAGCCCCCTGGGACTGAACAACCTGCCTCATTGTTTAGAATATTATATTAACACAATAATAGTGTCAGGAAAGGAGGCTTTGAGAAGTTACATGATTTAGCCAAGGCCACATGCTGTTGGTCGATGAAGGCAGTAATCAAACCCTAGCAGTCTGACTCAAAACCCACACTCAGAACTGTAAATGCTCTCAATTGTTTCCATTTTCCTTCATAAAAACAAAATTTCATTATAATGTACACCCTTATACATTAATCTGCAAATCCACGCCAGCCGCACATCGAGGTTCCCACCACATCACAACGCCCCCAATGGTCAGCGCTGGGGATGGTCACTGGCCCTGAGAGGGACGCGCTGAGACGCTCGGGATGAACTGAGGTGACTTGCTCGGAGCGAACTGGGTTAGAGAAAGCAGAGGGTTAAAGGTTTGTTACCTGCCCCTCCTTGTTTCTGCATCTACTCTACTGATTTGCTCATCCATGGGTCTGACACATCCAGATTTACAAGTTTCTTAAGAAAAGCTTTGGAGGTGTTTTTGAGAATTTAGGTGCGGATCTAGTACTGTAATAATCTGGGCCAATGATTTAAAATCCGAGCAGAGCCCATGCCTCCACTAAACAGTGCCGAGTCTGTAATCTGCTTTACTTAGCTTTGCAGACGCCAGGGTACCCAGGTCAAAGGCAGAGGTTTGAGTCTGTTAAGGCACTGTTTGCTTCCTTCCGCTCTGCGGATCTGTAATTCTAACCTCCGCTAGCCACGTCAACACACTTGTCAACCTATAAAACAACAGATGATTTACAACCTTGGATGAGGGCGGCAATGACAAAATACATTATTACGTGTAATGCTATCACCAACAGGAACTGCAGGACGTGGTTCTGGAAGCTTCTGAGCTCCCGCCTAGTGCTCCCTGCAGTGCTTCAGTCTCCCTAGGCCTACCCACCCATGGTCCCCCCTTCACATGTTCACCTTGATGACACTGAACCTCAAAATTCCAGGATCTGATTCCACAAACAGCCCTGGTCTGGTGAGACCCAACTTTTCACTGAACTGTCTTTTGGCTGTTTACCTAATATGTGCAAAAAATTAAAATGCTCAGGGTACATACAATTAAATCTTCTGCATTTCTCAGTGGACCTAGCAAATCAAAGGTATAACAGCACACCTTACCACCTGCTTTAAAAACCAACTATATAAGAAAGTAACTCTGATTGGCCTTGTTAACAACTACATGAATTTCTACATATGAAAACCTGGCCTGCAGAAAGGGAGGATGAAACGGAAGGTGGTTATCATTTGGAAAGAGTCCCCTGCCGTAAGGACATCAGGAATCTGGCCCTCGGGAGTCCTCCCTCTCCTGGGGAGAGCCTGTAGCCCACTGGGACCTGCCCACTAGGTCTCAGTCTTTTCAGGACTCAATCTGGTCTAAGGTTGCCCGTTTCTGTCTTTTAACACTGTTCTGTAGCGTGACATGACACTGTCATCAGGCAAGCAAATGCAACGACTGACTTCTCGCTGGGTGTGTCTTCTCTACAAATGTCTGTAGCTCTAAATTTTCAGGATTTCCTTTATTTCAGAAGAACTGCACTGCACTGACTGTTGATATCCCCTCCTCTTCAAAGAGCTCCTCAGCTGCCGCTCCCGGGCTCAGCCAGGAGCTGCCGGGGTTCCTCTGCAGACAGCACCTCTGAGTCCCGCAGCATCAGCGCTGCCACCTGCCAGCCTGTGCACTGCCACAGTGACAGAGTCATCAACCACAGTGCCAGCTGAAGGCTCGGACTCCTCTACACAGCCCTCAGAGTCCCTCTCCTGCATAATTCTCGGCCACACTTTCCTCCAGGCAGATCTCAGTGTCCTGAGAGAGACACTGGCCCAGGATTTCTCAATGCACCCCACACAGGAAAGGATGTTGTAATGGCCCTTCCGGAACTCTTTAAGGTTAAACCTGGATCTGAGACCATCTGGAAGCACCTCAGGAACAGTTCCTTAGTGTACAGCTTCTTAAAGTCAGCCCTAACTCGCTGGTCCACACACTGCAGTAGAGGAGCTGCGTTAGGTGGGAGGAACTCGACTAAGAGCCGTGGGAATTCCTCAGCTGAGTCTCGTGGGTGAGCAGGAGCACTGTCCACGATGAGGAGAGCTTTGAGTGGTCAATCTTTGTCCTCTAGATATTTCTTAACAGTAGGACAGAAAGCCTCCCTGATTCACTCAAGCGAAAGCAGTCTTGTTACCCAGGCTTTTGTGTTAGATCCCCACATGACCCCTGGCCTGTTCTTCACGATTTTATGTTTTCTGAACTCTCCAGAGGTCTCAGAGTGATAAATCAAGAGGCTTTATCTTGAGCTTATCATGCACGTTGGCACATAGCAGTAAGCTTAGCCTGTCCTTCACAGGTTTGTAGCCTGACATTTTCTTCTCTTCCTGGGTAATGTATGTGCTCCTGGGCATTTTCTTCCAGAAAAAGCCAGTTTCATCATGGTTGAGAACTGTGAGCAAAAGCCATTTCTCCATGTCATCGTTTCAGAGTGGTGCATGTAATTTATCAGCACTGACTACTTCACCATGTTTAGTCATGTTATTGTTATGGATTAAAAACTGGTGGTCAACTTAACAGCAGCTGAATTAAATCAGCATGGTGCTGAGTGTAGGTGGCCCACCTGAGGAAAGTTGTCAGCATAA
>PVJX010004820.1:7369-90860 GCA_004027295.1 Dolichotis patagonum
GGTGATACTAGCACCTCTGGCCTCTCGTGCTCACAGTGTGTTTTCTTGGAGTAGATGGAATCTGACAACAACGGTTCGGGAGGAGATGATGACTGGACTCACCTGTCTTCCAAAGAAGTGGATCCATCCACCGGGGAGCTGCAGTCCCTGCAGATGCCAGAGTCGGCAGGGCCGAGCTCCCTGGACACCACCCAGGAGGGACCCACGGGGCTGAAGGAGGCTGCCTTGTACCCCCATCTCCCCCCAGGCAAGTGTGCCAGCCTCGGCTGTCCCTGAGCGAATGCAGGCAGCAGGTCCTTTGTGTCTTTGTGCTGTGAGCTCAGCCAGTTTTAGTCATCTGTCAGATCTAACAGCTAGACCCTAAGGCTGCTGGCGTGTAAAGGTCACCTGTGTATGGAGAGCTGGCCACGACCCCATAGGGACCAGGTGTGATGGGCCAGTGGGCCGCTGGCCCAGAGGGCACCCCCACAAGGCTGAGTGGTCTTCTGCTCCCACAGAGCTCAGACTCCATCTTGGTGTTGCGGGGCCCAGGCTGGGCTCACACTGCCTGGCTGAAGTGGTCCTCCTGTCTCAGCCTCCTGGTGCCTGGTGGGGAGGTGTCCTCGGGGACCCACCCTGGCTGCTCCTGCACTGATGCCTGTGGCTCCTGTTGCTATTTCCGCAGAGGCTGACCCCCGGCTGATTGAATCACTGTCGCAGATGCTGTCCATGGGGTTCTCAGATGAAGGTGGCTGGCTCACCCGGCTCCTGCAGACTAAGAATTACGACATCGGGGCGGCGCTAGACACCATCCAGTACTCCAAGCAGCCGCCGCCCTTGTGACAGACCAGAGCCCCATCCCCTGATTGCGCCCCTGTAGTGTAGGGCAGCAGGCCCTCTGGGGCTACTTTCTGTGTCCTTCCAGAATCTTGGGTGGAGACATGCAGGGCCATGAGGCAGGAGGGGGCAGGTGATGCGGCCCTGGGCAACAGCCAGGTCCCCTGTCTCCACCTGTGTCTTACCCACAGCCCTGTGGTTTCTTACAGTGAGTAATTGCACAGATGCTTGGCTGTTGTTGGGGGTGCTGTCATTGTCCATGAGGCCTGGGGAGGGACTGGTGAGGGCCTTTGCTCATGTCCAGTGTGGTGCCTGAGGAGAGCCCTGCCCTGCCGCTCCATCTGCTGACCAGCAGTCACCTCAGATTAATAAAGTGCACTTTAGCCCAGCAGCTCTGGTGCTGCCTGAGGCCCAGGGTTCTTACCGTGTGGGGTGCAGCCCAGCAGTTGAACCTCACAGGGTGTCATCAAAGTCCTCCCCGGTGGAGAACAGGCTGCACAGTTGCCTGGGTGGCACCTGCTGAGACCTGTGGGCCCAGGGCACCTCTGGGGTGTCCTCAGCTGGTGCAGCGGTGGCGGGCTTGCTGAGGTGGCCTTCTCTGGGGATCTCGGCCCATGCGGGCCTCTGTGCTGATGCCAGTGGCTCAATGCCCACCTGTGAGCTGCTTCCGGGTGCCAGCAGAAACTCTGCCCATTTAGAAGATGGGGCTGCAGTTGGCAGCTTCCCCCAGAGACGACCAGGTTTGCTGGTGCTGCAGGGGCTCTGGGGTGCATCCTAAATGGGAAATGGAGACAGTGGCTTGGGTGTGGCTGTGGAGGCAACAGGCACAGGCTACCAGCATCCTCTCTGCTCCTGAGGGCAGATGGCTAGTCCCACATGCTGACAGATGCCCCCAAGAGCAGATACTGCACACCAGCAGGCTGTGGCCTGTACCTAGGTGGGTATCTGAGCCCCGGCTAGGGCTAGGGCTCAGGGGAGGTGCAGACTCCACCAGCAGCTCCAAGCTCTGGTGCTGGCTTATGCTACTTGGAGAGCCAGAGGAGCTCTGGAGATGGGTTCGGTGCCCAGTACAAAGGGACCAACACAGATGGCAGGGCTCCATGACACAGCCTCCTAGCACAGGGAGAGGATCTGCCCGGTTTCCCGTGCCCACAGGGAATCCAGGGTCCTCCTCAGCGCAGGTGGGCTGGGCTGCAACCTGTGGTCGTCCTGCCTCAGCCTCCTGAGGCTTGTCCCTACTCGTGTAACCTGTCAAGAGTCTGAGTCATGTGCACCAGGCAGCGCAGCAAGCTTTTGAGGCCATCCTGGGTGCTACAGCCGCAGCTGTGGAGTGTGAGTGTGGCATCTGCAGAACCCTGTACAGACCATGTGCCTGTGTGTGTCACACACGCCCCACCCCCCGGGCTTGCTCACAGTCACGTGACCAGAGAACTCCCCAGTTCCATCACTGACCTGTGATTCCAAGGTGACCTTGGTATCCCCCAAGCCCTGGACATCGAGGCCACATGGAGGCTGTGCTATGCTTGGGCTTTGTCTCCTGGGAGGGAAAGTACAGTGACCATCCAGCTGTCAGCAGAGGGTCCCCCCAGAACAACAGCACCCTGGGGTGGGTTGGCGGGTGCCAGTCTCTGCCCTGCTGCCCTTAACCAGACACCGCCTCAGCAGGGCCTCCTGGGACGGAGAGGAGCTTACACATGGTTGGGGCCACACTCCAGGCAAAGGCGCTCATTCCCATTAGCCAGACTGGCTACACTTTACATGCTCAGCGCTTTTAAAGCTAGTTCCTGCTGGACGCGGTGCACAATAGTCATCCCAGCCCTCAGGAAGCTGAGGCAGGATTGCTATGAGTTGGAGCCCAGCCCGGACTATACAGCAAAGGCCCTGACTGGACAACCATACCAGGTGTGGTGGCACACACCTATCGGGATGGACCCACTGGGTTCAAGGCTAGTCTGGCCTGCACAAGCAGGTTCAGACCTGCCTCAAAACAGGCAAAAAGGGCCGGGGATTTAGCTCAGTGGCTTAAGCGCCTGCCTGGCAAGCGTGAGGTCATGAGTTTGATCCCCAGTACCAAAAAAAAAAAAAAAAAAAAAAAAAAAAAAAAAAAACAGGCAAAAAGCACAACCCCAGCACAAAGATAAACTCTGACTCCTGAGGTGAGGGTTGTAGAGAAGGAACTGGGCACCACACAGCACGTCCACATCCCACACTGCTGTCGGGTTGTCCTGGAAGGGGCCTCCCAGACCCACCCCACAGGAGTCCTGGGCCCTGGCACCTTTTGCTGGGGAGGCTCTGGCCACAGGGAGGGCCTGGCTGCTCTGGGTCGTGTGCGCTGTGACCCTCTTCCAGGTACTTCAGCCAGCGGCCAATGGGCTGGGCCACCCCGTGTGGTGGGGAGATGGGCATGTGGAGGCCCTGGAAAGCAGCAGGGACAACTGTCCAAGTCTCCCTGGGCTGAATCCCAGCGCTCGAGAGCACCGAGGCAGGAGGCGCTGGCTTACCCAGTGGGCTCAAGGCCAGCCTGAGCTGCACAGCAGGACCCTCTCGCAGGGACTGATAGGCCCTGAGGCTGGGGCAGGGGCTGTTTGCTGGCTGCAAGCTCTTCCCTCACTCACAACACAGTTGAGGCGACCAGTGGCCAGGGCACAACTGTGGTCCTTGAGCAGAGCTGGCCCAGCAGGACACATGGCTCCAGGTGTCCATGGTCCCTCTTGCCTCTGCCTTCTGAGAAGTGCTCATGTGCCAAGGGCATGGCTGTGGTGTCACTCGAGGCCATACTACACTGAAAGGCAGACCCTGAATCGGAAGTGTCACCAGGCACCACTCAAGCTGCAGCCCAGGCTGGCTGCAGCTCAGGTGACCGTAGTCCCAGTTTCAGGGGAAGGGAATGTGACTCCTGCTCACTGGCCCTGCTCTGAGTTCGGCTGCCTGCAAACAGCAGCCACTTCTGCCAAAAGCCCGCTGAGCCAGGCCATGGCCAGCTGCTGGGGCACTGCCTACCTGCCAGCCGCCACTGCCACCAGTTGGCCCAGGGCCTGTGGGTCCCTCTGTGTCCTCTGGAGATCTGCAGAGAGACAGCACGTGTGTGGAAGGTGGCACCAAGGTTGGTGTGGGCCTGGCTCCAGAAGGGACCGGGGTGGGCTGTGGGGACAGTGCTGAGCCTGGCTTCTCTGGTTACATTGCATGGAGCCAAGGGACCAGCCAGGGCCTGCACAAAGGAAGGTGAGCAGGGCTGACTGGCACCGCCCTGCCACCTCCGGGACAGACTGTACAGGAGATGGCCTGGCTGCCCCCGGGAGGGAGGCTGACACCCCACCCTTAGCCCACGGGCTGGAAAGCTGCTTGCACTGAAGAGTGATTCCAGCCAGGCACAGCAGTGCACACTGCAGTCCCAGCCTCTCAGGCAGGAAGATCATAAGTTTGAGCCAGCGTGGACTATTTAGCAAATTAGTAAGGCCCTAAATAAAAGAAGGCTGAGGATACAGCTCAGACTGCTCTATCCTCTTGCCTCAACCTCCATCACAGGTGTGTGGCACCATCTCGGGCTCCAAGTGCCCAATGGGTGACTGAAATCAGGACAAAGTCCTGACCTTTATTTATTTTCTGTCGGTCTCCTTTACCACCTGAAGCCTTTGGGTCAGATCCTCCCGCAGCTCCCTGCCAAGTGCATCCCTCACGCAGGCAGCATGGGGCTAAGTGCCCGGCTCTGCAGAGCCGTGGCCTTGAACTGACACAGCCCATCTCAGCCCGGGGGAGATGCTGGGGACGGCCGGTGACCCTCCAGAGCCTCTCGACAGCCCTGACACCAACAGCTCGTAGGGATGGACTTCACAGCCACCTAGCAAAGCTGGACTGAGAGTGGGCAGTGGGTGGGCCTCCCACCCACCCACTGCCCATGAACACTGGCCTCTCCCCAGCTGCTAGGCGCTGATGCAGCCCACATGGGCAGCCTGTGGCCCTCACCCCATGATCGGTCCTCCTTAGGGAGCCCTGCAGGCCCTGTCTGGTGACAACAGAGGACCCCAACAGAACAGCATGCAGAGCCGGGTGTGTGCTCGGTGGAGGGGCATGCACGAGAGGAGGTGACTGCAAGGCTGGGCCAAGGCCACATCCTCTCTCAGATCTGACTGCTGTGTCACCTGTCAGAAACAGGACTCCAGTGAGCCCCCAACTCAACATAAACCCCAGCCAGGGGTTCGTACCTGCAATCCCAGAATTCTAGGAGGCAGGAGGAGCCCAAGTCTGAGCCCTGCCTTGGAAACTCAGTGACAGTGACACTGGCTCAAAACAGAACAAAATCAAAACCAAAAATGGCTAGGGATGTAGCTCAGTGCAAAGGCTTCAGATTCAGTCCACAGTACAAAAAAATAAATGACAGCTTAATGTAATGGGCCCCTCTGCCTTAGCGGCCTTTTAAACAACAGAAGCCAGCTATCCTGGGGCTGTCAGGAAGATGAGATAAGGTCTCCTATCGATTGGACCATCTTGAAGAGTGCAGGTGGGCACTTTGCTGTGAGCTACTGTCAGGACGCTGTCTACCTTCTATGATTTATGAACTCAACTCTAGCTGGGTGTGGTGAGGCACACCTGGTAGGCTGAGGCAGGAGGATCACCTGGGCTACATAACAACAAATAAAAACAAACTCACAAAACCTCACCCCAGGGTGGGGTCAAGGCCTGCCAGGCAGTGCATGTGCCCGGCATGTGTGAGGCCTGTCTGGGACATCACACGCGATGAGCCCAGGGCCTGTTGCTCTCGTCAAGCTTCTTTCCAGCTCCGCCCTTGCTCTGTGCTGCGATTTCAGGGTGCTGGCATGTCTGAGGGCGGACGATTAGAAACTTTTTGTATTAACTTACTGAGGTGTTCCGTATGCTAGAATACACTCATTCAGATGCACAGTTAGATAATTGTTTTGTGGGTTTTGAGACAGGGTCTCCCTATGTAGCCCATGCTGACCTTGAACTCAGAACGATCTTCCTGCCCCAGCCTCCCTAGTGCTTGTTTATAGGCCCCACCACACCCAGCAAGAACCGCTTTTTGATACTGGGGATCAAACTCAGGACTTCACACTTGGTGGGCAGGCACTGTGCTGTTGAGCTAAGTCCCAGACCCAAAGTTGCTTTCAAGGACACGCATCTGTCCCCATGTCTGGTTTGTCTGGCCCATCCCTTCTTCTCTCCTGATGGAACTCTGTTTGGCCCGCCTTGTATTCTCTACTATTACTATTTGCTCTCATCACTAGGGCTGGAACTCAGGGGGCAGGTGTGCTAAGCGTGACACCTCCGTCCCTCAGCTCCGTGCTCATTGCACTGTCTCTGGCTTCCCTAGGGGCCAGTGGCTATGAGCAGGGAGCTAAGGCCAGCTCGCCCTCCGAGCCTCCCATGACTCTGACCTGCTCCACCCAGGAGGCTGGAAGAGGAGGCTGCCACAGGGAGGAAGGCCTTGGCAGGACAGGGCGAACCACAGCTGCCCCACACTGGGAGACAGTAACCCCACTGCAAGGGGACCAAACTCCTGTGCTTGGGAGCCTTCCACACCCTAACTGGACCTCCAGGACCGGGCAACAGGGTGAGCCACACTGCTGGGTAAAGTACACGATGATATAGTTAACCCTGCAGCTGAAAATCCCTCTCCCAGTACATCTCAGCTGCTTCTGTCTCTCAGAAAGGGATGGTCACTGTGATGCATGTTGTGTAAACCAATCCCCAACTGACAAGCCATTGTGCCTCTGTCCTTCCTGCTTGCTTATCACATAAAAGCTCTAGACCACCAGAGATCAGGGCCTAATATTCTGCCACTGACATAAATAAATCTGCCTCCAGATCCTGGGTATCATTTTGGTGTTTGGTGTTTCTACTTGCTGCTGCAACACCATCAAAAAGTGGCATTTCAAACAAATCAGAAACTTCCTATTTTCATCTAAATCTACTGCTGTTCTCAAGACCAATCAGAAGACGCTTTTTCCAATCCTTTCTCTGCATGTGGGCACAGCCAATCAAAAGGCTTTTTTTTTTCCTGAGGCAAGGTCTCACTGTGTAGTGCAGGCTGGCATGGAACTCACCACATAGCCCAAGCTGGCCTCAAACTCAGGGAATCCTGCCTCAGTGTCCCAAGGGCTGGGATTACAGGCATGCGGCCCTATGCACAGCTGTAAGACACACTTGCTGATCTTTCACTTACACGTAACAGGAAACCAAGTAAGTTTTATGATAGCTTACACAAGGCGTGACAGCAAGTAAGCATTTGATAGGATGCTATATTCCCAGTGACTCATTTATATAAAGAGGAATAATCCTGGAATTCTGGACACAAACATCCCCTTTCCTCTACTCTCTGGCCTGCAGAGCATACTTCTTTCCCAGCTTCAATAAATGTGTACTTTGTGCCTGGTGTGGTATCACATACCTATGTGCTAGCACTTGGGCGGCTGAGGCAGGAGAACTGCTGTAGGTTCAAGGCTAGCCTGGGCTACACAGGAGACCCTGTCTCAAACACCACCACCACCACACAAGACTGAAGACAAAAGCCTCTCAGATTAACTCAGCAACGTAAGCAGAGCCTCCTGATCCTGCGAGCTGCCCTAGCAACTCAGCCGAATCTGGAGGGGATGGTTGATGTGACCCCTACAAGACTGGCCGTGCAGACCTTGTGTGGGGCTTTTCAGGGGCTGCTGGGTCTAGGGTGTTAGAGGCGGGGATCCAGGAGTGCCCTCCCGGGTGTGGGCGGTGCCGCTCCAAGGCAGGCAGCCTAAGACTAAAGGCAGAGGCAGCTTGGTGGGGGCGCTCGAGCTGCGCGCATGCGCTGTGTGTGCCCTGCGTGTGCTCTGCCCAGCGCCGCAAGGCGCCTCCAGCCACCAGGCTGATGCCTGCCCCGAGGCCCCCTCCTGGAACTGTGGCTCACTTCCGTTTTCTTTTCTTACATTTGCTCCTCCTCCAGCCCCAGGATGTGCCTGCTGTGTGTTCTGTGGTCCTGGAGACTGAACCCAGGGATGCTCTACACTGAGTTACATCCCCAGCCCTTTCATTTTTTTTTTAAATCTTGAGACAGGTTCTTACTAAGCTGCCCAGGGACAGGTGTGGTGGTGATGCCTGTAATTCCTGCACTCTGGGAGGCTGAGGCAAGAGGACTGTTATGAGGTTGAGACCAGCCTGGGTTACAAAGTGAGCTCACGGCCAGCTTGAACTGCATAGGGAGACCTTGTTCAAAAAGACAAAAAAACAAAAACAAAAAAACTCAAAACCCTAAAAACAAAAACTAAGTTGCCCAGGTAGAACTGGAACTTGTGATCCTCGTGCCTCAGCCTCCCTAACTGCTGAGAACCCTTCACTCTTTACAGTGCTTTCAGTGCATTTGAAATACCGCAGCCAGCTATGGGCGGTTATTGCGCAACGCAGCCATCTAAGGATCTGTTCGCTGTACACCGCCACCACCTGGTCAAGACGAAGCAGCGAACGACAACACACCTCTTCCCAGACCCTGTACCTGAGCGACAGCTCTGAAGCCTGTCCCTGCAGCAGATTTAGTTTTTGAACGTGGCGTCTGCAGTCAGCACCTGAGCCCTCACCGTAAGTCTGAGAAAGAAAAAACAGAACTAAACTGTCCAAGTCTCAGAACGCTGGGGTGCAAGCCCACCTGAGCTGACCTGGGGGGAGTGGGTCTGTATTCAGCAAGGCCCCTGCCCAGACACGGGCAGCAGCACTGGGGACCCTCAGCACCGGTTGGGCTATTTCCAGGTTGGTTACAGACCAACAGGAACCCAAGGGGGAAAACAAACAAACAAACATGCTGTGTGTTTAATAATGCCCAAGGCTTCTGGGGAAACCAAGTAGCCCAGCCACTCGAGGCCCTGGTCCACAGGCTTCTGTGCTTCACTGCTCAAGTGCAGGGAAGTTCAGGACCCACAGCTGATACTGGAACGGAACAGCACTTACTGTGGGTGGGTGACAACAGAGCCACCCAGTTCCCAGTGTTCTTTCCATCAGAGCACATGCTGGAGATGTTCTCCCAGGTGGTTCTGCCCTGGCTAAGCAGAGCCATTGAGGGACTGGAGATTTCAGCTGAGCCCTCTGGCAAGTTGGAATACAAGCTGGGTCACCCGGGGGTTCAGCCAGGCAGCTCAGAGCTCTGTTTAGGGAAGTCCTCCCATCGCCTCCAGGGAGGGTGGACAAGGCCCAGTCCTGGTCTCTAAGGACAAAGGTTTTCTTTCATGGCAAATGGCACTGATGTTCCCCTGGAGTTTGATGGCAACATCCGTCTGGCCTGTGTAAAGTCTCACGAGGGGCATCTGTGGACTTCGGGTCCCCTCCTCTGCGTGGGACACCACCTTATGGAGTGCAGGCCTAGCCGTCTGCTTTCTGTAGGTCTGTAGCAGATGGGAAATCTGGGAAATCTACAGGATCTTGTCACCACCCGCATTCCACCGCTAGACTATGTCCTTGATGAATGGGACAGGCTTGATCCTGACAGTTTAAAATGAGAGTCTGGGTTCAATACAAACTGGGAGGTGGCAAAGGGTGGGTATGGGATGGCTACTCTGAACTCCGCCACCATTCTGCAGGGCAGTGCTCCTGCTCAGAATGTAAGAGGTGGGGTGGGATGCCTCTCACTCAGGTTTCTGTGACTCTATCAAAGGGAATACTCCAAAGCCACGCTACACAGCGTAGGCCCTGTGGGGAACAAAGATGCCCCAGAAGGCCTGTTCTGAGACTCCCACCTGTCTCTCAGGGACCTTGGTCTTGCTGCTTTATTTAGGAAGGATAAACCAGTAAATCAGGCTGCAGATGACCAGGGGCCCCCAGAGGTGCGGGGTTTCCTCCTGCTCAGGCTCACAACGTGTTCCACCCCTAAGAGAATCCCAGGGATGGAAGGAAATGCTCAAGTGCAGGTTCTTTCCCGTCAGATGTCCAGCAGTGCAAGGAATGAAGAGGCCAACTGCAGGAGACCTCGGAGGCTTGCAGATGGGCTCCAAACTGTGACCCTTGCTTTCCACTTGCCGTGGTGAGATGTGCAGTTCACCTTGGTTACCTGCTGCACCTCTGGTGAAGGACAATCCCACAGGAGGCAGGAACTATGGAGATGAGCAATATACTTTAAAAAGGAAAAGAAACCAACCTGAAACAGCTATTCTCCCTTCGGCAGAGCCAAACTGGGACTAGGTTACCCAGGATGGACTAGAGGTGATGCCCAGCATGCCAACTGCTCTTATGGGAATAAAAAGGTGCATAACAAGTCTGTTAATTATGACAGGGAGGGCTCACAGGGTGTAGGGGCAAGTCCAGCTTTGTTTGGTAACTGATTGGTAGAGGCTTCCTGCAAGCATGTGAACACAACGCCATGTTTGCAGGCGGGAGCAGCACTGACAGGATGGGACCTTGCCCGGTCAGCCACAGGTCTGGCAGGGGCTGTGAAAACTTACATGGAGCCACAGACACCCATGTCCCAGCTGCAAGGTGCAGCCTTTTCTGTGTTCAGTGGTTGGGACTCAAGACAAGGTTAGGATTAGGGCTGCCGTGGCTGGTGAGTCTGTTGCTACAAACTCCATTCTACTTGGCAGCCTCAATCTTCTGGAAAGGCGAGAGGATCAACCAGATGCTAAGTGAACTCTGGCAAAACTTGGCCAAGAGACATCTGAGTGCTGGCTCCAACTGCTACCAGCAGCACTCATCAGGGTTCATAACATGCCCAAAACTGGGCTGAGTTTGAGCCCATCTTCAGGAGTGTACGGGAGGCCACTTCTATCCTGGGGATAGCAGACCCAGAGATTCCAAAGCTCTTACAATATCTCATTGACCTGGGCCAACAAGCTACCGCGACTCGTGGGACAGAGTTCTCCAGCATCTGTTCTGGTGATCGAGTGCTTCTGAAGATTCGGAGAGTGGGGAGCAGTAGCCCCGTGAAAGCAAAATGGAAAAGGAAGCTCCTTCTCAGCGACCCTCGCCATACCCACTGCAGTAAAGGTGACAGAGCCAGAGAAATGGATTCTTTCCAGACTGAAGTTAGTCCCGCCTCAATAGTCTAAAGAACAAGATCACCCAAATGGAAAAAGCCCCCGTGAGCTTCTGAAAGACTGGAGATTTCTCTTCAAACATCAAGGCTCCAGTGGTAAGTGGGTCATGGCTCTCTGACGTACACTCTTCTCTACAGAAGTCTGACCTGCTTCTTACATGTGGGCTAACAGTAAAGTTTCTCCCACCACACAGGCCACCACCAGTGTGACAGGATTTCCTTCCCTGAACCCAGCTGCAGGGCATAGCACCCCAAGGCGTGCCAAACTCATCTCTTTCAATTACAGAAGAACGGATAAGGAGGTTAACAGTAGGAGAAACTTGTTGAGAGAAACCTATGGGGAGACAGGAGGGATCTCAAAAGTGAGTGACCACCAAGGCTAGGGTTGCTCTGGCCAGAAGAGGTTCACCGGAGGAGTGGCCGCTGAGCTGCAGGGAGGTGGGGCGCAGGCAGGGTGTACGCTGGGCATCACTAGTTTTGGCTTAGCGACACCTCCATCCTAGAAAAGTCAGAGGGACGGGAGTCGGGGTCAGGGTGTCCTGGTCACCCACCTAGGCCATGGCCACTGGGCCCAGGCTTGGAGGACCAGGATGACCTCATGCTGCCATCTCTCTCTGGAGTGGCTGGCAGGCCTGGCCCTCCTCAGCGCATCTCTAGCCACAGTTCTGAGGTCTCATCTTCTGGGTGGCCATGGCCTTCGGGTCAGTGTCCATGTGATGGAGCTGTCTGTGTTACAACTACTCTGGCCTCCCATTCTGTGTAAGGGATGGAGTCCAGGGATTCCCCTGCGCCACAGCTCCGACCTTGATGCTGGACTGTGCGGCAGGCCTCGCTGAGTTCACCTTGTCACTTGGCTTTGGAATGTCCCCATAGCTTCATGTGTTAAAGAGAGGCAGCTCCTGTGGAAGGTGAGTGGTTACGGGCCCTGGGCTGGCTGGGTGAGGACATGGGACTGGTGGGAGACAGGTCTCTGGGGCATGACCTGAAGGGTCCCGGGTTCCTGCCTTCTCTCTCGGCTTCCTGGAGGCTGCAACACAGCAGCCACCCTCCACCTGGTCCTTCTGCCACTGAGGCCAGCTGACGGAAGCAACCAGTGGCCACAAGAACTCTAAGTTTTGGGTGCTGGCTGTGCGTCTCCACGGCCGGCGGGCTCCTGGAACAGAGAACAGGCACGCGGCCTGCACCTGGCTTCAGGACCTTCAGCTGCACTTCTGGCTCCTCAAACAAGTGACCCCAATTTCAGTTTGGATAGGCCCTCCACAACCAGGGTGCTGCCACTCTATGTGACAGATTCTGCCAGTCTAACATGACATCCTCCCCACTGGACACCAGCCTGAGAAACAACTTCTCTCTCCAGAAGTAATGTCTGCGTTGTTCTTCTAGTTCCAGAAAGAAACCTCCCATTCCTTTTCTGTGTGCACCGAGCCCTCTCTGATGCTAAGACTCCACAACCACTCAAACGCCCCAGCCCCAACCCAACACCCTAAAAACCATTCCCCAGCTACCTGTTTTTGGTACTAAGGATCAAACTCACAACCTTGCACTTGCCAGACAGGTGCTTATGCTGCTGAGCTACATCCCTGGCCCCCAGTTCCCCTTTTGAGGGACCTCTTCTGCAGCACAACAAAGGCCTGTTTCTTTCTCTCAACTGCGCCTAGCACTGCGTAGGTTCTGGATCTTGCTCTAACCTGGACGGGTCTAGACTTGACCTGGCACCCATTTCCACACAGCCTCTGGGGGTGGCGGTGGGGAGAGTCAGGTGGGTGCATGGGAGCAGCCCCTGCACGCACGTGTATGAAGGTGGAGCTGAGGAGCTCACTGAGGGATGACTTCCAGGTTTCTAATCCTAACGCACGTGTAAGAGACGCAGATGTGGGTAGGTGGATCGGGTGGAGGAAGCACCCCAGAGCCCTCATTTGACATCCGACAGGGCACTGGGAGGGTGGGGTACGAGACCTTGGACGGCCACAGCTCCAAGGTTTCTTCATCTTTGTACTTTTTTTTACTTGAAATGACTAAAGACTTCCAGGAAGTTACAGAAACAGCAGTGCCCGTGTGGTTCCCCGGGCTGCAGATTCTAGTTCTGGTTCCCGTGCATGGCTTGGCTGCCCCTGCCCTCACTCGAGCTGACCCATGCTTTGTTTCTCGAGCTCTACACTGCCTCGGATGGACTTGTCTTGGGTCACTGGGGAAGCGCAAGCTAGAGGAGGGGTGAACACTTGCTGCAGAGGACTGGGGTATCTGGGAGCTGGTGGAGCCCGCAGAGCAGACAGGCAAATTGGAAGGCATGTGGCAAACTGCCTGTCGCTTCAAAGCCTCATGTGGTCACGGGTGGCTGCTCTAGCGTGTTCTGGGTGGGATCAGGGCTACCCTGCCAGAGGTGTGAGTGCTCTCCACCCACAGGGTGTAAGATATAAGGCACACAGTGGGGGTGCCACAGCCTCCTGCAGCCATGAACCCTTTCTCGGGTGCAATGCCCCTGCCTGGTAGCCCGGATCCCTGTGTGACCGCGCCAGGCACAGCCCCCGTTCCATCTCAGTGTCCTCCCGGGACCATAAAAGCCAGAGAAACAGCTGCTTTTTGTGAAGGGTCATAATTCTGGCTTGGGTACTGCTTGCTCTGGGTAGTGTGGGCCACACCATCACCATGCAGGTGGGGCTCAGTCAATGCACCCCGCACGTACAGGTGCGCAGTGGGGTGCTGGACTCAAGACTCACCCGCAGGAGTGACTGCTTCTCACCGCAGGCCTTGCATGTCCAGTGAAGACTCCTCTTCACCTGCGACGACATTTCAGAGACAGCTCAGTGACAGGAAACAAGGTGGAACGGGTGCAGACACGGTTCGGCTAAGCTTCCAGCCCCAAAGGGGCTTTCCAATTTTTTTGTGTGGCAGGTGTGTGCCTCGGTACCCAGCTAGGAAGGTGGCTTTTCCAAGAGGAAAGAATAACTGCATGTAATAAGTGGTGATGGAAAAATCAGCCATGCATATGAAACAAAGTCAAGTTAGATTCCTTCTGTGGCTCTCAACAAACAAACAAACAAAAAAAAGTCAAGGGCTTGGTTTGTGTTGGTTTGTGATATAGTTTATTGGTAGAAAGCTTATCTAGCATTCTCAAGGCCCTGGGTTTGGTTCCAGGGCTAAGGAAAAAAAATCCACATTTAATTAACATTCTTTTAAAAATTAAAAAAAAATTATGAGTACATATTTTCAGTTCCTGAAGTTTGCAGCCCCTTGGGGAGGGAGACACCTATACCAGTTTGCTTCGTCTCTAGCCCCCTCCCCCGCTTCCCCCTCCTTTGTTCCTCCACCAGTTCTCACTCATTGAGGTCACCAGTGTTCGCTCACACTACAGGATCTGTGATGGCGTTCACTGAGGTCAGCAGGCTCCTGAATGTGGCAGGTATTTGCTCTACCTTCCCTTCCCCTCTTCCTTGCCCCTCATGCTTATTGACCAGCCCCCTGCTATCCATCTTTATTATCCTCTTTCTTGGTACTCTGCCTCAAATGAGAGGTGCTATTCAGGACTTAAGCTTGTGTGTCTGGTTTATTTCACTCATCACTGTATTTTCTGGGTGCACTCATTTTCCTGCAAATGTCTCAAATTGACATGTCATTCTTTATGGCAGAGGATTCTATGATAATATAGATGCCACACTTTATCCAATCATCTTTTGATGTGTACACAGGCTGTTTCCAGGATTTAGCTATTGCGAATTGTGCTGTTATAAACACTGGTATGTATGTATCACTGCAGTATGATGTCTCAAGCTCTTTGGGGCAGATACCTAGCAGGGGGATAGCTGGGCTGTATGGAATTTCTTACTTCAGTTCTCTGAGGAATCTCCATACTGGTTTCCACAGCGGCTGTCTTGGTTTATGTTCCCATAGCCATGAAGGAGGGTTCCTTTCAACCACAGGTTCACCAGCAGGTACTATTGACATCTTAATGACTGTCATTCTTTTTGGAGTAAGAAGGGTGTTAGACTGTGTTGAAAGCTTTTTCTGCAACACTGTATGATCACATGGTTTTTGACCTTGCTTGCTGCAAACATTCTTGCAGAGTCTGATCCAATCTGAGTTCTTGAGTTAGAAATGATTGCTTGGCTGGGCATGGCGGCACATGGCTGTAATCCCAGTGCTTGGGAGGCTGAGGCAGAGTTTGGGCTGCACAGTGCATTCAAGATCAGTCTGAATTGCAGAGTAAGACCCTGTCTCCGGAAACAAAATAAAACAAAAAGCAACAACAAAAAAACCTCTTGCAGTTCCTTTCCTTGGGTGTGATGGTGGATTTGGCAGATAGGTTCACTGCCACAGAATTATCCACCAAGTCAGGATTCTTTCTATGTAATCACATCAGCTATAGCAGGAACAGGCTAATCCATTACAGCGGTATCTGTCAAGGCTGGCTGACAAGTAATATACCGTAAGAACTTGTTTTGGGTCTCGCTATAGACTAGAGAAGAGAGCCATAGTCACAGTGCAAGCATCTTAACAACTCAAGTCTTGACCCACAGTTAATGTGCACTAAATGCCATGGCTGTGTCATGTAATGGTGAAAACACAGTAACTCTTTCTTTTGAGACAGGCTTTCACTATGCAGTTCAGGCTGGCTGTGAACTCACTTTGTGCCCCAGGATGGCCTCGAACTCAGTGATCTTCCTGATTTTTGTTTTTGGTTTTTTGAAAACAGAGTCTTGGGCTGGGGATTTAGCTCAGTGGCATAAGCCCTTGCCTGGCATGCATGAGGTTGTGAGTTTGATCCCTGGTACCAAAAAAAAAAAACCAAAAACCAAAAAACAACTCAGAAACAAACAAAAACAGGGTCTCACTGTGTAATGCAAATTAGACTTGAATTCACTTGTGTAGCCCAAACTAGCCTTGAACTCATGGTGACCCTCTTGCCTCAGCCTCCCAAGTGCTGTGATCACAGCCATGCGCCAGCACACCCAGCTGTGTGGCTCTTTTCCTCACCACAGGGTTAAGGAATAGAGCTCAAACCAGGATGTTTCTCTGTTCATGCTAAAGTCAAAGGTCAAGTTCTGCCCCTAGAATGGTGCTGGGTATAGAGATCTGCTCACAGTGAGAACACAGCACCAATGTGGGCTTCCAATCAGGCTGAACCTCACCTCTGACCACAGAACCCGGGTCCGTGTTCCACAGCCCTCGCCTCTCAGCGGGACTCCCCTCATTTGCTGTCCAACTGCTGATGGTCTCCCACAACTCTCCCTCGTCCACACAGAATCTGGCAGTGTAAAGCAGCCAAGGGGCTGCTCTGGGACCCAGCTTCAAATACCAGTCTTCCCTACAATGGCATTCCCAGCCAGCTCATGCTGCATGGCTACAGCTGCAATGCTTGTACTGAGGCCACTCACCATCTGCTGATTGTGGAAGGCTGTCTGGAAGCACTCTCCTCCTGTGTTTTCCTTGCTGGTTCCAACTGCAGGTGATTCTTCTGATCCAACGCAGTTCTTTGTTTTCCATGAGCAAAAAACTGTCAGTTCCACTTCACCTCTGAGCTGGCTGCTGGCAGAGTGTTGCACACTCTCTTCCACTTCCTGGTCTATCTATTTGGTATCAGTTCATCCTCTTTTCTTCTCTGTTAGCTCCCTCAGGGCTCCCACTTAACCTCCATGCACTTAGTTCTCCTCTGAGCTAAGAGCCCTCAGGGCTCCAGCCTCTTCCTTTGTCCTGGAGAAGCTGAGTTGCAGCACCCACTGCTGTGCTATTCTGGGGTTCCTTTAATGTTCATTCTTGATAAATTAGATAGGTTCTCTCTTAACATGATAAAATGTCTTAAATCAAACGTTAAGGCTGAAGAATCACTATTAGCACTTCCAAGAAAGTCAGAAATAAGCCAAGGATCCCCACTTCTTACCATTTTCTATGGATGCATTAGCAATCAGACATACAAGATGGAAAGTGCTCAGAGACAAATTGGAAAGAGGGAAAAACTTATTATTTACAGGTGATAAACATAAATGAGTGATAATTATAACACTACTTATAGATTATATACATATATATATATATATATATATATATTCTACTTGAAAACCCAAGAGAATCAAATAGTAGTTAGGATTATTGTTAGGAAACAATGTAATACAGTGGCCAGATGAAAAATTAATATAGCTTCTAAAATTAATATAGTCTCTGTAGACACAGTGACAGAGAAACTGTTGAAATAAGTATCTTGGAGTACCATACTTAACATCAGAGATGTCTAGGTTGATTCATAAATTCACTATGACTGGGGATGGGAATGTACCTCAGTGGTCCAGTGCTTGCCTAGCATACGTGAGGCCCAGGGTTCAATCCCTGCACCTCAAAAACACAAGAAAAAATTATGATTACTATGATTGTATAAACCACTAGTTATTTTCTGGAAGAACCCAAAAGACTTCTAAGGTCAGGCAGCTGTGGGACACCACCATCTGCTCTTTTGTCAGAAGAGACGGGCCCTGCATGACCGGTCCCCCACTCTCCTTCACCCTGTTCACCGAGGTATGCAGGCTAGTGGTCTCATAAAGAGCAACGTGGCAATACACAGGTGAGGACAGTCTTGTGCTAATGCCTGAAACAGAGGCTCAAGCAGGAGCCTGTGAGATTCCAGGGCTAAGACATGAGATAACATCTCAGCTGAGGCCATGGCACTCAGAACTATTCCTTCTTGGCAGTAAAGGTGCCAGCCTTGCATACAACAAAACTATCTGTGCACTGCTACTTGGAGGCCTCTATGCCTGGTATGGCTACAGAATTTCTTTTCCCTATGCACACTTTCATGACCCCCGCCCACCTCCCTATTGGAATCAATAAAAGCCATGAGCTTTGGGAGACAGGGCCTTTTGTTCCACAGAGAATGCTGGGTCACCCAAGTGGCCCAGAGCTACCTGGGCTCCACCTCGCCCACAAGCTGAAAGTGTGCGCAGTGATTTCCATCCCTCAGTGCAGCCCTGGCATGTCACTGGGACCCCACCCAGCCATAACGTCACCCATCACCAGAGGTCCCCCCGGAAGGTTCCTCTGGGCCTCGTTGGGCCCCGCCCAGCAACCTCCCCCCCCCCCAGTGGCCCAGAGCCACCTGTGCACTGCCTTGTAAGTGGAAAGCACATGCAGCAATCTCCATCCAGCCTTGCAGCCGTGGCATAGCTGCTCAGAGCCTGGTAGGGCCCCACCCAGCACCTCCCATCACTGAAGGACCCTTGGGAAGGTCCCTCCAGGCCTTGGGCTCCACCCAGTGACCCTGACCCTGAGTGGCTGGGAACCACCTGTTATGGCCTGTCTAATGACCTCCACTCAACTAGGGGAAACTCCCTGCAGTAGGAATAGATATTCTCAACCCAAGGAACAACTGAGACCTTGCCTTTAGCTTTCCTAAGGCAATACAGGAAAATGACAACACGAAAGAGCAAAATGCAGTCTCAAACCTCCAGCCATACCAAGCAAGCCTAGGAGACATGGACATAGAAGAAAACATAAGCATACACCTGAAACCCCTGAAATGATAGCAACTGAAGTAAAGAAACAACTCTGGGAAACTATAAAAGAACTCAGATCAGAAATAATCTCCCAGGTAAAAGAAGAAATGATAAATATAATGAAAGAAATGCTGAACATATCTAAAGAAGACACAATTAAAAAATTAGAGGAACACTGCAAAAAGATGGAAACCCTGAATGAACAATATAAGAAACAAACAGAGTGCATGAAACAGATTCAGAGATATCCAGGAAATAAAAAATTCTATGGAAAGACAGCAAAACTGCCTCAAATGAAAGTGAAGATAGACTTTCAGTTCTCAAAGACAAGATTGCAGCTACTGAACACAAAAGGAAAGCTCTTTTAAAAACAACAAGGACTCAGGAAATAACAACTGAACAACTGCAAGATGATGCAAAGAAAACCAACATAAGACATAAGGTATAAATGAAAAGAAAGTGACAACACAAATGATATCAAAAGACTATTTACAGCAGTAATGCCCAGGGCCAAGGATTTAGCTTAGCGGCCTAAGCGCCTGCCTGGCAAGTGTGAGTGCGAGTGCGAGGTAGTGAATTTGAACCCCAGTACAAAAAAAAAAAAAAAAGTAATAGCCGAAAATTTCACAAACATGAGAATGGAAACTGACATACAGAAAAGTAAAATATATAGAACTCGAAATAGCCATAACCAAAACAGACATATAATAATCAACATGCCACAAATTCAACATGAGAACAGAATATTAAAAGCTGTTAGAAGAAACAGATCATCTATAAAGGAAAGCCTATCAAAATGACAGCAGACTTGTCAACACAAACAATGAAGTCAAGAAGAGCATGGATGGAGTGAAGTATTTCAGATCCTAAAGGAAAACGACTTACAACCCAGACTGATGTACCCTGCAAAACTGTCCTTCAAAATGGACGGAGAAATAAGATACTTCCACGACAAAGAACAGCTTAAGAACTTAATGACCACCAAACCAACCCTGCAAAGAATACTGAAAGACATTCTAGATAGACATAGGAAAAAAACACTAAGCAAGGCAAACAGAAAGGAAAGGTAAAGAACCAACAGCAGAAAGATAACATGACAAAAATAAACCAATATATATCAGTTATAACCATTAATGTAAATGGCCTCAATTCACTAATTAAAAGAAACAGACTGGCAGAATGGATCAAGAAACAACATCCAACCATATGCTGCATATAGGAAACCCATCTAACCCAAAAGGAAACTCACAGACTGAAAGTCAAAGGATGGAAAACAACACTTCATACAACAGGAATCCAAAAAAAGCAGGGGTACCTATTCTGTTTGCAGACAATGTGAACTTCAAAACAAGAATGATCCAAAGAGATAAAGAAGGTCACTACATACTAGTTAGGGGAAAACTTCAAGAGGAAGAGATAACAATCTTAAATATATATGCACCAAATTTGGGAGCATCCAGCTATACAAAACAAATATTAACAGAAATGAAAAATCAAATAAACAATAACACAATTATAACAGGAGACCTTAACACTCCTTAACACAAAGAGACAGATCAACTAGACAGAAAATCTGCAAAGAAACAACAGAACTGAATCACACCTGTGAACAAATGGACTTAATGGGCAAGTACAGAGTGTCCCAGCCAACCTCAGAATATACATTCTTCTTAGCAGCACATGGGACATTTTCTAAAATAGACCATATACTAGCTCACGGAATATGCTTAAGTAAATGCAAAAGAACTGAAATTATCCCATGCATGTTATTAGATCATAGTGCCATGAAACTAAAAATTTATGACAAAAGAAAATTTCCACAAACACATGGAAATTAAATAGATTACTGAGCAATCAGTGGGTCACAGAGGAAATTAAAGAAGAAATTAAACAATATTTACAAGCAAATGAAAATACAAATACAAATACAACTTACCAGAACTGCAATGAAAGCAGTCCTCAGAGGAAAATTTATTGCAGTGAATTCCCATATTAGGAAAAAAGAATGAATACAAATAAACAACCTGATGCTACACCTCAAACATCTAGAAAAAGAAGAGCAAGTCAAGCCCAAAGCCAAAAGAAGGGAGGAAATTATAAAGATCAGAGCAGATATTAATGCAATAGAGACTAAAAAAAAAAAAAAAAATTAAGAATCAATGAATCAAAGAGTTGGTTCTGTGAAGGAATAAATAAAATTGATAAAACCCTAGCCAACCTTATTTTAAAAAGGAAACAAAAAACTCAAATTCATGCAATATGGAATGAAAAGGGTGAAATCCACTACAGACCCTGTGGAAATACAGGAGATCATCAATACCTACTTTGAAAACCTCTACTCTCATAGGTTTGATAACATAGAAGAAATGGACTGATTCCTAGAAACATATGAACTATCAAAGCTGGGTCAAGAAGATCTAAAACTGCTATATAACCCAATTTCAATTAATGAAATTGAAAATGTAATTAAAACCTTACCAACAAAGAAAAGCCCAGGCCCAGATGGATTCACAGCAGAATTCTACGAGAAATTAAAAAAAGACAATGTTGACACTCCTCAAACTATTCAATGAAATTGAAAGGGAAGCAATTCTCCCTAACTCGTTCCTAGAAGCTAGTACTACTCTAATACCAAAACCAGAGAAAAACCCAACCAAGGAGACCCAGAGAGATGGACTCTCACAACCCACAAAGAAACTAAAGTGCAAAAAACCGCTCGAATATGAGGTCCTGGGGCTACCATAAGAGAAGCTAAGATCAGTGAACACAGCGCTCTCCTCGAACTGCCTGAATCCCTGCCAGAGACCTGACAAAGTGATCCGAGCCAAAGCGACTGGCTTGAGCCGCTGGAGCGTGGAGCTGAACAGCCCTGCGTGCGGTTCGCCCGGTATGGCCCTGCACAGGACCCACCTAGAGGCACCGTGAATTTGAATTCACACTGCAACCGTGCTGAAGTCAGAGGTTGGGGAGCCCAGCAGTTCTTGAGGACCAGCATCAACTTGCGGTGAGTGATGGGAATAAGACCCTTCCACGGGAAAGGGGAAACTGACTAGACGACATGTCGGATTTGGGCAGAAGAGTCCTAACTCCATAAGGAAGTGGCTTCAGTAGGTTGCTCCCCTCGTCGAGCAGATTGGTGGAATCTGCTTGGACTAGGCTGCGCCCCTGGCTGGGACCCAGTGACTCGCTACAAATTAATCCCCTGAGATTGGCACACACTGAGGCAGTGAAGGCCTGCAAAGTTGACTGGTCCATAGGGGAGGAGCCAGCACACACTGCCTGTGCCTGAACTTTAATCTCTGATAATCCACTAAAGAGGGCAAAAGCTCCTAGCCTGCGCCCTCTAGAGGAGCCTTAACCAACAAGAAAAGGGTCTGGGAATTACGCTGTACACTTGTATGGAAGGAACCAAAAACATGACAAAAGGGAGAAATAAGAAAAAAAACCCCAGCCCCCAACTTGAGAACATTGATCCAAGAGAGGTAAATACAAAAGAGATCGAGGGCAGCAAAAATGCAGTATCAAACACAGCATTAGCGGACATAAAGAGATATATTCAGGACCTCGTAAGCGGGACCAAAACTGAAATATTAATTCAAATTAAACAAGAGATAAGTAGATTAATAAAAGAAAGGCTGGGCACCTCTCAAGAAGACACAGACAGAAGAATGGAGGAACACAAATGGAGAGAAAAATTTAATGAAGAATACAGAAAAAACCTAGAATTCATGAAACAGATTCAAAGAGATTATCAGGAAACTAAAGACTCCATAGAAAGCTGGCGAAACTGTTTGAAAGAAACCAAAGATAGACTATCAAAAATTGAACACAGGCTTGCAATGTGTGATCATGAAAGGGAAGATCTCTTAAAAATAACAAGGGAGCAGGCAGTAAAGATACAAAGACTGGAAGACGACAAGAGGCTCTATAACTTAAGAATAAAGCATGTGAATGAGGAAGCAGGAGTCAAAACAGAGGAATTACAAAGGCTATTCACAGAAATTATTAAGGAAAATTTCCCAAGCATAGAAAAAAAAAATGATATGCAGAGGTATGAAGCATACAGAACTCCAGCCACCTACAACCCAAACAGAGCTACACCCAGACACATAATAATCAAGATCCCAGAAATTCAGTATAGGAACAGAATATTAAAAGCCATCAGAGAAAAGAAACAGATCACCTATAATGGAAAACGCATCAAAATCACTGCAGACTTCTCGACACAGACCATCAGGTCAACAAGTGAAGTAATTCAAGCACTGAAGAACAACCTCCAGCCCAGATTGATATATCCTGCAAAACTCTCTCTAGAAATTAATGGAGAAACAAGATGCTTTCATGACAAAGAGGATCTAGGAGAATTTGTGACCACCAGTCCAACCCTACAAAAAATACTGAAGGACCTTCTAGGGAGAGAGAACAAGAATACGAGCATTTCAGGAACAGTGGCAGAGAGGCCTCAGTGAACAGGGCAGATAGTGGAGTGGAACAGAAATATAGACAACCAATGGCAGAAAAACAGAATAGCAGAAATAAGGCAGAGAAGATTGGCTGTAATCTCTAGTATAGATGGCCTTGAAGTATTAACAGAGAGAAACACAGGCAGAGTAGATCAGGAGATAGGGTCCATTGAGATGCTCTATATAGGCAGGCAGTGGGACCCAAAACAAGCAGTGCACCCTATGGGGGTGAAAGGGGAGGAATTGTCTAAAAAAGGGAGGCAGAGGATATTGTAAATTGGATAACAAGATTTAAAATTTACATTATTCTCACCACTCTGCTTGGATGGATTACGTGCTGTTCCAGTTTGTCTTCTTACAACAGACTTGAGGACACGGTCAGCTATCCCAAAAATAAGAGGACATATTATGGTAATCATCCCTAATTTCCTATCAACTTAATCTGAAGCCCTTTATAACTTATACTGTCTTATTATGACTGATCTTATTTGAATCTGGTTTGTTAGATTGCTACTCTGTATTGACTGATTTTATTTAAATCTGTTATGATGGATACCATCAAGTCTAAGAGTATAGGCAACTACAATGAAGATGACAAGATTCACTAAGATACTCACTCTGGTTTGATTATTACTTGCTTTTGAAGTCTTATAATGTCTCCAATGCTTCATTTTTATTAATGTTATATACTGCTGAGACATCATGGTAACCATTGTAGATCACCTAGTATTGTGGTTTTATGTGACTTTTTTGCCTCATGCTTTTCTAGGAATTGTTTTGTTTTATCTTGCTTTGTTTTGTTTTTCCTGCTAATACAGAAAGGATAGATATACATGTAGAGACTCATGCATGTGTAGAGCTTATAAACAGTTTATAAGAACCAACTACATAACACATGTTGAAATGAACAACTACTTTGAAGAAAAAGAGACACTATAATACCCAGTGCTGATTCCATAATGTCATGATGTGAAATCCAGCAAAACTATCACTTTTTGTTCAAATTGATTTTAGCTTGCTTTGTCTTAAGTTCAACACATATGAAGGTATGGACAGCTGTTTTGAGGAGAATGAGAGATACTATGACAGCCATTCTTGGCTTCCCTAATGTCTGGTCTTGAAGACCTGAAATGCCCTCCTCATCCTGCTCAGATCAATTCCATACTATGTTGTTTCATGTGAATTCCCTGTATGTGACAATTTGGACAACTATTTGGAAGAAAAGAAGAGTCAGTATGATAGAGAGTGAATATCTCAGATTGTCTAGTTTTGAAATTTATGTCTCTTACATTGCTTTCTTGTGATCTGCTTTGTTCTGTTTTGTTGTGTTTAATTTTACCCTTTTGATGTAATTGCATGTATATTTCAGTGGGTAAGATGGATGACCATATTGCTGTTTTTGTCAGATCGTGAAGCAGAACTGTTAACAGTCTCACTGTTTGAATGTTTACTTTACATGTTTTAACTTTGTAATTTGAACAACTATTTCCAAGAAGTCAGTATGTAATTTGTCAAGTAATAACTTCTTAGGATTTTTTTGTTGTTGTTCTTTTCCTTTTTTCCTTGGAATTCTGTATTGTTGCTACCCTTTATTCTGTTTTGCTTTTTTTCTCTTTAAAAAAAACAAAAAACAAAAAAACCAACCAAACAAGAGAACTACAGGCCAATCTCCCTAATGAACATAGATGCAAAAATTCTCAATAAAATACTGGCAAACAGAATGCAGCAAATCATCAAGAAGATTATATACCATGACCAAGTGGGATTCATCCCAGGAATGCAGGGATGTTTCACCATATGCAAATCAATAAATGTAATCCACCATATCAATAGAGTCAAAAGAATCACATGATCATCTCTATAGATGCAGAAAAAGCTTTTAATAAGGTCCAACACTCATTCATGATAAGAACCCTACAGAAAATTGGAATAGATGGTCTTTACCTTAGTGTGATAAAAGCCATCTATGATAAACCAACAGCCAGCATCATATTAAATGGCCAAAAACTGAAAATTTTTACTCTAAAACCAGAAACAAGACAAGGATGTCCATTATCACCACTCCTATAAAATATAGTGCTGGAAATACTAGCCATAGCAATTAGAAAAGAGAGGGAAATACAAGGATAGGAAAAGAAGAAGCTAAATTATCATTATTTGCAGATGACATGATATTCTACGTAGAAGATCCCCAAAACTCCATTGAAAGATGCCTAGGTATAATAACTAAATTCAGTAATATAGCTGGATACAAAGTCAACACTCAATAGCATTCCTGTACACAAACAACAAACTCACTGAGAAAGAAGTAAGAGAAACCACACCTTTCACAACAGCATCCAAAAAATTGAAATTCTTAGGAATCAATCTAACAAAAGTAGTAAAAGATCTATTTAGCAAAAATTATAATATCCTGAAAAAAGAAACTGAAGAGGATTTCAGAAAATGGGAAAGATATTCCTTTTTCATGGATAGGAAGAACAATTATTGTGAAAATGGCCATTCTCCCAAAATTGTTATACAGATTTAATGCAATTCCAATCAAAATACCACCAACAGACCTCACAGATCTAGAGAAATCACTGCTAAAATTCATCTGGAATCAGAAAAGACCTAGAAGAGCAAAGGCAGTTCTGGGCAACAAAGGCAGGCAGGAGGTACCACAATCCCTAACTTGAAGTATACTACAAAGTTACTGTAAAAAAATCAGCATGGTACTGGAATAAAAACAGACCTGAAGATCAATTGAACAGATGAGAAGATACAACCACAACTACAAACACACTCAGCCACCTTATCTTTGATAAAGGGGCCAAACACATTCACTGGAAGAATGATAGTCTCTTTAATACATGGTGCTGGAAAAATTGGCTCTCCTTATGCTGAAAACTAAAACTAGACCCATGCCTATCACCATGTACTAAAGTCTAAATGGATCAAAGATCTAAATATTAAAACAGAAACACTAAATCTGCTGGAAGACAAGGTAGGTAGAAATCTTGAAGATATAATGGTAGGCAGAGAATTCATGAACAAAAATCGAACTGCATGGGAAATACTTCCCAGAATTGATAGCTGGGATCTCGTCTTATTAAAAAGTTTTTGCATGTTCAAAAGAAATGTCCAACAGAGTAAAAAGGAAACCCATGAATTACTTAGTCAACTGTCCCTGAGACAAAGGACTTCTGCCTAGAACATATAAAGAATAATAAAATAAAAATCAGACCCCTGAAATTCAAAGACTCAATCCAAAAATGGGCATCTGAGATAAAAAACACAGTTCTCAGATGAAGAAATACAAATGGCAAATAAATACATGAAAAAATGTTCAGCGTCATTGTTCATTAGAGAAATGCAAATTAAAACCATACTGACATTTCATCTCATTCCAGAAAGAATGGCTAGGATCAAGAAAACTACCAACAACAAATGCTGGAGAGGCTGTGGGGAAAAAGGAACACTTTTGCACTGTTGGTGGGAGTGTAGACTGGTGCAACCAATGTGGAGGTCAGTCTGGAGGTTCCTCAAAAAGCTGGGATTGGAAGTCCCATTTGACCCAGCCATTTCACTTCTGGGCATATTCCCAGAAGAACTGAAAACATCATACCACAATGATATATGTGCATCCATGTTTACAGCAGTACAATTTGTAATAGCCTGATCTTGGAAACAACCTAAATGCCCATCAACTGGGGATAAAATGGATAAAAAAGATGTGGTACTTTTATACAATGGAGTACTACTAAGCTGTAAAGAATGATCACATTGAGATTTTTACAGGTAAATGGATGCAACTTGAGAACATACTCATAAGTGAAATAAATCAAACTAACATGTGTAAGTACTGTATTGTCTCCCTAGTGTAAGAAATGGTAAGAGTACATAAGATACAAAATTCTCAATAAATACTATGAAAGGGTAAGACTCTGCTCAAAGAGGGAAAAAAAATAATACTTCAGGGAAAAGGAGAAAAAAAAAAGGAAGGGAAAAGAAAAATATTTAAATTTGTATAAACACATTTAAGTTAGCTAAGATGATTGTGCTACAAATTCTATTAGTTCTTGGAACAAAACAGTTAACATTTATAGGATTGGATCAATTTTGCATGTTTGTGACTGGTGATCTGAGGAACTCTTTTAAAGATCACTACGTAAAATAACAACCTTAATTATATTCCTAGCACCTTGTTTTGAAGGCCTATATTATCATTGTTTTGGGCTCTTTGCTATTATTTCTTTTTTGTTTCTTGTTTCTCTAGTAATTTGTTTTTTTTTAACTTTTCCCTCTAATGCACAAAGGATAGATGTACATGTAGAGGCTTATTATACATGCCTAGAACTTCTAGTTTACCAGAATTGATTATATTATGCGTGATGAAATGAATAGCTATGTTGAAGAAAAAGAGACATTATGGTATCTATTGCTGATTTCCTATTGTCAGGCTGTGAAATCCAATAATGCGTTTATTCTTTGTTTAGAGTGGTTTTAGTCTGTTTTGCATTATTTCAACATACATGAAGGTATGGACAGCTATTTTGAAGAGAACAACAGACATTATGGTAGTCATTGTTGATTTTCCTATTGTCTGGTTTTTGAAGGCCTATAATGCCTTCATTATTCTATTTTGATCAGTTTTATACTATTTTGTATGAATTCATTGTGTGTGAAGATATAAACAACTATTTAGAAGAAAACAAAAGACAATGGTAGCCATTGTAGATCTCCTGTTGTCTTGCTTTGAAATCTGTGTCACTTACATTGCTTTCTTCTGATCTGCTTTGTTCTGTTTTGTGTTACCCTCTTTAAAATAAAAAATTAAAAACAAAAAGAGAACACTGGCTCATCCCAGAGTTTCTCAACTGCACAACTTTTTGTCTTTCTTTGCACCCATGTACCATATTGCCAGGTGGCTTAGACTGATACCCTGAGCAGCGGTTCTGGTAATTGGCACCCAATGTGGGGCAGAATCCCAAAGACAAGCCCACGGAGCATAAGCCAGTGTTCAGTGGCACAGGGACACTGCACAACAAGTGGCCAAGGACTTTTGGAGTGAAGCACAACAAAAAGAGGTGTTTGATGCAGATAGAATCAGCTGGGATTAAAATAAGTGGAGTAATTTTTCTCTGCAGAAGAACAACAATCTAGTTGCCCAACTCGATTTTAGCTCTAACGGGACATCTTTATGACTGCCCTCTTGAACACATGACTATGGAGAGAGGAACACCCAGCCCTCCAACACAAGCATGATCCTGGAGAAAAGCCAATGGCCCAAGTACTGAGATCCACACAGGCTACAAAACCCATGATGTGGAGACAAATGAAGAGGACAATGTAGGAGGCTCACACACTGGTGACAGGACAGGGCTCCCACAAACTCCCAAAATATGTTTGTTGCTATAATGGCCATCCTAACCTGCATGCTGCTTCAACTGCTGCAATTATACAAATAGAAAGCAGGGAGATGTAGGAGACCGTCATGCCGCTCTCTCCTGTTCCTGACTTCTCCTTCAACCTTTTTCACTGAGACTTGCAGAGCTGGCTATATTGAAATGGATGTTTTCCTAATTGGCTAACAGAATGTTACTGAATCCAACCTAGGCACCAGTGGTCTCATTAACAGCAAAGTGGCAATAAGTGGGTGAGAAAAAAGTAACCAAGACAGATATAATACAGGCCACACAATTTATAGGATTATTTTGTAATATTTACCCAAAGAGTCAAATGCAGAAGAGTGCAGATCTGTCCATACACTAGAGACTCAAAGAATCCAGCTGAGGACCTGGATCCCACAGCGACGTCCTGTATGAGTTTAGCTGAAGACTTACAGCCTACCACAATGTCTTAAGCAAGTCTGGATCAAGGATCTGCACTGGGAAGGCCCAAAGGTCAGCGGTGGAAGCTAGAAAGTCTATGCCAGTGGGGAGATGGATTCGAGTCAGCAGGCTGAGGAATCTGCACTGGAGCCAGAAAGCAATGCTCAAGGTGAAGACCAGAGCTTCCTCAAAGAGAACCGCAGCCATCCTCAGTGACAGAGAGATCCTGAACTCCTGTGACAATGAGACTAGCTGAGTTCATATCAGGAAAATCAGCTTGACAAGCTTTTCCAGGAGAATGAATGGCACCATCTTCCCCTCTAGTTCTCCTTTTATGTTGCTGGCAACAATCTCAGGTGGGCTTTCCACACCCAGCACCATGATGACTCAGTTCAGCTGGGTGTTCCAAGTTGACCATTAGTTAATCTACCACAATCTACTGCTGGTCAACTTATAACTAGTCATATTTCTTTAAGATATACTCTCTAATGGCAGAGTTGTGAAAAGTTAACATGTCTTGGTCTATTCAGATTTACATTAATATAGCAATTACATAAATACAATTCTCATTGCATTCATTTCCATACCAAAAGGAAAATATTCAGAGCGATCACAAGTCAAAGTGAAAACCATGATACTTTGACTAATTAACCTGACTACAAATATATATCTTATACCTACATTAAAATCATTTTAAAGAGATGCCCCATATTACAAGCACAATCCTTGCTTCCTATTAACTTTCAACACTAAGAAACAGCTCCAGCGATCTCCTGCATTTCAAATGCGCCCTTTTCTTCAGGTGAAGTGCTTCAGTTCATTTTTCCATTGGCCTGTTCTCAACAAGCATGTTCTCCTCTGTTTCATCCTTGCAACCCATAATCCCACTGGACCCTTCCCTCTGGCCAAAACACTCTGTTGGCTCTTTGATCTTAATTTTCAACACAGATCTGTCCAAAAGCTCTCAATAGTATCGTTGCCACCGTCCTAACAGTATACCGTATTGAAATTTTTCTGCCACCCAGGCAATATCTCTAAACACAAGCAAAATGCAGACCAACTCCCTGCCAAGGCACCACACACCCGCCCTGGGATCCAGCAGCCAGGGCAGTGCTCCAGTAGGAGCCTCCTGAGCCTCATCCTAACCGGCAGCATCTCCATGAGCACTGTGATTTTCCAGGCTCAGACGAGTCTCCAATATGGTTTACAGTGCACAGGGGCTGCCTCTCAAAACCTTTCCAAATTAATTCTTAAGCCACGTGGCCAGTCAACATCACAGCAATGACCCGGCTTTCCTGTACCAATTTTGTTGTAGTTACTTTTCTCTTGTTGCTGAGAAAAAATACCCAACACCCAAAGTTAAGGCAGGAAAAGTTTATTTAGCTCACAAGTTCACAGAGGTTTCAATCTATAATCAACTGGCTCCAAGGCAGGGTGCCAAAAGGCAGAGGGGTCACCTTTCATGGCAGGGGAGGACAACAAAAGCACCAAGAGCAAAAGGGAAGAGCAAGCCTTTTTTCCTCCTTTATACTGTAGCACTTACACCCCCAACCCCAGCACTAGACAATGAACCAATCACAAACTCTAGATTTAGCCGTCGGAAAAGCCCCCCACCATGAGACTTTGGGGGGACATCCAGACACAAATCGTAACAGGAATGATACCTAATTGACAGGCTGCTGAAATTAAACAAAAGGTATCAAACTGTATGGCATACTTGCTTAAGCTAACGTCCTCCCTGCTTTCAAACGGCCTTTTTTTTGTACCGGAAATCGAACTCAAGACCACAGGCTTGCCAAGGCAGTCACTGTGCTGCTGCTCTGTATCACCAGTTCACCTTTTTTTCTTTTTTTAATTCTTCTTGACTCACTTTTCTTAAGAGTTGAAAGTTACCAAGAATACACACATTGTGCAGGTAGAATAATTTAAAAATGTTAAGGACTTTAAGTTATTCTCAACTCTTAGAATACAGTACCAAAACGAACTAAGTAAACAGTTTGAGTCCCTTCCAACCCTCAGCACTAAATGCAAGCTTATAGATCCACATTTAGCATCTTTTTGTTGTTGTTGTCTTTTTGAGATAGGGTCTCGCTATGCAGTTCAGGCTGGCCTCTAACTCTGCCTCAGCCTTGAGTGCTGGGATCACAGGCATCCATTATCAAGCCCTGCCGCATACTTAGCATCTTTCTAATTTTAACAAGCATTTAAAGAAGTTTGATGCTATTCTTTCTTAGGGCACAGCAAATAACCAGGTGCAGGAACTATCAGAAGTGGTTGGGTACACTGACTGTTGGAAAAGTGACAAAAGCAGCATAAATTAGAAAAACTAGATTCGTGCCATCCTCTATCTCGAATGTTGCAAGTCTGGTTAGTTAACATCTCTTAGAACAATGGGGATTTAGCTCAGTGGCTTAAGTGCCTACCTGGCAAGCGCAAGGTCGTGAGTTCAATCCCCGGTACCGGAAAAAAAAAAAAAAAAATGTATCTTGTTTAAAATGCTCCAGGATCGCTGTGTTCCCGCTTCACGCACAGGCGGAAGCAGAGGCGCGAAGCGACAACAGAGGGCGCCCGGGCGCAGAGCAGGGCGCTGCGCCAGCACCTCCACCGCGCTCCTTCTCTTGCGTTAGTTCCGCAAACTTCCTCTCCCTTGTTTTTAAACAGACAACAGGGCACTTTGGGGACTAGGTTTTCCCTAAAGGATGCTACTCTCAACCTGTGTTCCGCAACTGCCCGAAGAACCTAGAAAGACCGGGCAGGCACCGCTCCCTCCAACAGTCAAGCTTTTACAGGAAACAAAAAACCAGAACCACGTCATGGGCCAACCGCACCACTGAAAAACCCAGTGTTCAGAAATGTCACTAACATTATTTCGGGTCCCACCTGATGCGCCTGGAACAGGCGGCAGCTGCAGCACCGAAGGACCCGAGACTGCTGAGGCGGCGCCATGCCCTCCTCCGTCGCTTCCTGACCCGCGTGTGCACTTCACACTCCGGCCCGGGCTCGGCCCTTCCACGCGCGCCCTAGTCGCTCTAGGCCCTGGAGCGGCCTCGCATGCTCGCATCCCTTGTTCGTTTCGGCCCTAGTCCCACCTCCTTCGGTTCCAACCCCACTGTGCGCGTACGACTCTCTAGGAACGGACGCCGCCTCCCTAGCACTCGCATGCCGCGTTCCGCTCTCGGGCTGGTTTTAAACCCTCCCTGGGCCCGCCCCACGCCAATCGCTCGGGCCCTCTAGGCACAGATGCGGCCTCGCATGCACACGTACTGCACCCTTCCGGGCCCTAGCCAACCCCCCCACCTCGGCCCCCGCCCCTCTGAGCGCGTTCAGGACCCTCTAGCCTTCCGCCCATCTCGGTGGCCACTTCACAAGGCTCAGCCCTCGCGCGGCAGCAGGGTTCAGTTTTGCTGGGGGCGGCCACAGAGAGCGAGAGGGACGGGGCTCGCTGTCCTGTTCTCCTACCGAGCTCTGTGGTTGGGGTTTGCGGGATATTTGCAGCTCACCAGCCCCGACTTCTGGGAAAGGGAGGCGGGCCCCCCTCCTGCGCCCCGGCTGAGCCTGCGCGCCGACCATCTTGTCTAAGGAGGATCCCCGGTCCTGCGGGAGTGCAGCCGCCGGCGCCCCGGATGCGGGTTGAGGAACCGCCGGCCTGAGGCATGGCCCGCGCCCCGGGGCCTTGTTCTACATGGAAACTAGGGGCCGGCCGCAGGCCCACCCGGGGGTCTGAAGCGGCCCCCAGCGCGGAGGGTGGGGCAGTGGCAGTGCGGTCGTGACCCTTCCGCCTAGGCCCCTTGATGGACGCCTGGCCGTCCTGGGTCAGTGGAGGATCTGCCGAAGCTGCTTCGCAAGACTTGTGCCCTTCCTTCTGCTTCTGAGGAAGACGCCACCCCGCCTGCTCTGGCCTGTGACCAGCAAGCGTCCCGGCTCCCTGAGGCTTCCACCCAGCAGTGGCCTGTCCTCTCACCCCCTGCTTTTTCCTTCACTGCTCGGGGCGGGGCCAGCCCTGTTCAGTATTTTGAGACACAGTCCTCTTAGATCGCTAGGCTGTGACGCCTGCTTCACAATGGGCTTCGGGCAGTGCCACCCCTTACGGGAGCCGGGCATCTGGGCTCGGGATGTGCCAGGCTGCCTAAGCACTGAGAAAGGACATCGAGGCACCGCGGGGTGGATTTTATTTTCTCGAGGTTTATTAAGGCATCCAACAGTTCAGTCAGCTAAAGCGAACCCAGGAGACGTACAGGGCTCGTGGGAAGCGCCCGCAGGGTGCGTGGTGCGGAGGAGGGTAGGAGGGTAGAGGCGGCTTCTGCCCTTTTCCCGTGTGGAGGCTCAGGCTTACGGGCTCCGGCCAGCATCTGAAGCCCCATACCTAGGAGCCCGACTGCCACAAGCCCCTGCTGGTGCCAGCCGCAGGTACCTGGGCCCTGGCACAATGTGGGATGCAGAGGGGCGAGGCAGGTGGGCCGATGGGAGCCTCCAAGTGGGCGATGCCTGAGTTCAGCCTGCGCTCCAACGGGGGAGGGGAGGAGGGCAGGCGCGGGGGGCCCTTCGAAGGTGCAGCCCTTGTTTCTGTCGCTGGCTCTGCCCACGAGTGTGAGGGCGTGGTTCTCAAGGAGATGCAGGGGCCAGCCGGATAGGCACAGGTCAGCCCGAAGCCCCTGGCTGCTCCTGGTCGCTGGCGGTGCTGAACTGCCTCTCTACCTTCTTCTGGTCCCTGATCTTGGTGCCGATGTCCACCTTCTTCTCGAAGAAGTTCACCAGCACAGACTCGGTCAGGATGGAAGCCAGGATCTGCTCAAAGGAGATGCACCAGTCCGTGTCCACGGTGCCCCCGGCGCGCGAGGAGGCCGTGGGGCTGCAGGCCTCCCCGCCCACCAGCACCGTGTCATCCGTGAGGTCCTCGCACTGCAGGGAGCCCGTGCTGACCACGGAGTAGGAGGACATGGACACGTCGTCTTTGGCTTCATCTTCGTCAGACAGGAGCTGGCAGGGCGAGCCCCGGCCCTCACCGCCGCCCCCCTCCACCACTGTCTGGCTTTCCTGGGTCGCTTTCCCTGAGTGGGTGTCTCCGCCTGCCCTGGCCTGGGCATCTCCTGCGGCTGGAGGCTGTGGCGTCCCTGTCGAGTTCCGCTGGGGTTCAGGTGTCAGTGGCTCAGCTTCCTCGTCAGCATGGGCCCTGTCCCTGGGCTTCCTGACTGTTGGGGCTGAGAACTTCTTCCCCACCTCGCCGATGCGCAGGAGAAGGCTGGCCACCGTGGCAATGGCGTGGTACAGGTCCTGCTCGTGGGTGTCTTCACTGAACATGTTGTAAAGGGTCTTGCACAGCTCAATGAACTGCTCCTTTGGGGGAAATGAGAGAGAATGGGGAGGGTGACAGCCGGTCAGCATGCTCCCGCCAGCTACTTTGACCGCCCTGAATCTGGGCTTTATCGACCCTGTTTCACAGGTTAGAACGATGAGGCTCAGACAGGGCAAGTGACTTGACCAGTTCCACACAGCGCCTCAGAAGGGTCTCATGCTGGTCTTGAACTCACTTTGTAGCCCAGGCTGGCCTCAAAGTTGCAGTGATCATCCTTCCTCAGCCTCCTGAGTGCTGGCATCATAGGCATGCCATTTAAAAAGCCTTTCTTGGTACCAGGGTGGTACTCTTATAGTCTCAGTAATTTGGGAGGCTGAGGCACGAGGATTCCAAGTTCGAGGTTAGACAATATAGTGAGACCCTATTTCAAGGTAAAATTAGGGCCATGGGTGCAGCTCAGTGTAGACCACCTGCTGACCCTGCACAAGACCTAGGTCCCATCCCAGATCGGAGCTGGAGCAGAGAGACAGTTTTTCTTTTCCTTTTCATTTGTTTTGTTTTTTGAGACAGTCTTGCTATGCAGTTCAGACTGGCCTTGAACTCGTGATCCTCCTGCCTCAGCCTCCCAAGTGCTGGGGTTACAGGCATATGCCACCATGCCTGGCCAGAGAGACTTATTTCTATCAGCTTTTTATTTTTGTAGTTCTGAGGATGGAGTCCCGGGGCTCATGCATGCTAGGCCAGCACTCATCATGGAGCTACACTCAGTACCCATCAGGACCTCCTAAGCCCTGTCATTATGAGTCTTCACTATGCTTCGTGTTCCTCTGTCTTTGGGGGAGGCTGTGGGGTTATGACAAGTGGCGTGCCCCTTGGGTCTGTGAGGACAGTGGTCTGAGTGGGGTGACTCAGTGTTCCCTGAGTGCCTTCTGCCACAGGTGGGGTGTGGCCTATGCTCCTGGAGACTGGCTTCTCCAGAGCTGATGTGGCCTCTGCAGCTTGTCAGCACACCTGACAAGCCTCACCTTCTAGAACCATCATGAAGTGCATGCAGGGAAGAGAACTCCCACCCAGGGAGACAGCTGTGGTGCCGGGCACCAGGCTCCATTACACCACAGGCCATGACTGAGCCTACCTGGTTCATCTTGGGCAGATCCTTAATTGTCTCCTTCTGCGCCTCCTTCTCCTTGGCCCACATGCGTAGGTAGTGTTGGTAATCTGGAGGGCTGGTCCCCTTCTCCTCTGAGTAGGGGGAGGGGAGGAGACTGACCACCACCTGTTTGCTGAGAGCAGGAGGACTCTCCCAAACCAGCTGCAGGGGGCTGGCTCTAAGGCCCCAAACCTGCCACCTCCCTAAGGTGGTGGCTGGAGAGAGACTGGCAGGAGGCAGGGAGCTAGTGGGGCATCTAGAGCTGGGTGGACATGGCTGTAGTTCCTAGTGTAGTGGAAGAGCCCCAGGTCTTTGTCAGGACATGTTTGTGATCTCCCCAAGCCGAGGGCCTCTCCTATGGGGCTTGGGACAGATGGGGCACACAGGCCCCATACCCTGCCCTGGTTCTGGGGTTAGTGGTAGAGAATGGGCTGTACCTTTTTTTTCTCGAACATCCTCATTTCCACTTCCTTCTCCCTCTTCCTGCCGTAGTGCTTCTGGGCAACCAGAAAAAGAAAAGGAACATGGAGGAAATCCCAACCCTAAGCCACATGCAAAGCCTGGTCTGCAGCTCTGTACAGACAGCCCAGACCAGCCCTGCGCTGCCCCTACGGCTCAGCCCCAGCACAGTGGGAGAGAGCCACTGAGCCTTGGTGATGACATGCTCACAAAGCTGATGGCCGCAGTACTGCAGCACAGTGCATACCTGAGTGCTGGGGCCCCTGGGTCTGATCCCCAGCACAGCAAATGAAGGGCCTGTGAATGCTCCTGTCTTTCAAAAGAATACAAGTCTTGGCACACTTTTTCTCATAAGCAAATAATGTGCACCATAGGCAGCAGGTCAGAACTATTCCCCACTGTGCTTTCTGCTGAAATGGGCCACTCACTCTTAGGCGGACACAATCCATTCCACCTGTGACTGCCACACTGGCCGATGAGGATATCTACACACCAGCATACTTAGTGTCCCAGTGAGCATGAGCAGCTGACAGTGAAGCAGTGTGGCTGTGGAGGGCCCAAGCCAGTGTGGAGAGGTCCCCACTCTGTGTAGCTCTCAGCTAGGTGGAGAAGGGGGCCCAGACATCTCCCCGAGGAAGGCAGACCCTGCTGCCGGGGGCTGAGGGAGGCCTGAGGACCATCCCCGGGTGTGCAGGATATGCGCAGGGCACCTGCCGAGTGCCCAGGCTCCAGCAAAACAAAAGCATGTAAGGCTCTGTAGTGTGGGCCATCGGAAATCAAGGTCATGTTACGCTCAGGCGAGTGTCTCATGCTGTGAGCAGGGTTACAACAAGTATCTGATTCTGTGTCTTCTCCACCCTCCGTGTGTATGATACTGGGGACTGAACCCAGGACCCCTGCTAGCCCTTTTTAGAGATGGAGGTCTCACTAAGTTGCTAAGTTGCCCAGCCTGGACTTGAACTTGTCTTAGCCCCACCCCCCTTTTTTCCCTGATATTGGCTCATAGTATAGGCTGGCCTGAAACTAAGTTTTACAGACTGGCCTTCACCTGTAACTCTCCTGCCTCAGCCTCCCTGTGGGATTACAGGCACATGCCACACATGTGGCAGAATATGTTATATTTTCATTTTCCTTGTTGGGTCAGTTCCTTGGTGTGTGACGCTCCATGTGAAGCTACAGGGCAGTGCCATGGTCAGTTGTGCTTTGTGATGCCGGGGACTGAACCTGGGCCCTATGCCTGCTGGGCGAGCACTGTACAGCTGAGCTGCACCTCAGTCCCTGTGCCTGGCCTTACAAGGGTCCCACACAGGGCCAGCTGGACTGCGAGTCCCATGACCTAAAAGCCTCCCCTGCTCTGCATCAGGGGCTCCCACAGCTTGAATGCAGCGCAAGGCTGAGTTAGACAGGTGCTCAACACACATATCTCCCTGTAACAAAAAGCTAAGGTAGGATGTGGACATTTTCCGAGCAAGCATCAACCTCCGCGCACCTGCTGCCCCTCTTCCACATGGCTGCAGTGACAACATGTGGCAGATCTTCCCGCTACATATGAACACTCTCCTATGGCCGCAAGACTCAGCCCTGTGTGCTGTGTGTCCACGTCTGCTGACTGGCCCACGACAAGCCTACAGGCCACCCCTCTCCTGGGTTCTGGGTGTTTCCTGGCACCTGCCCCATAGGACAGAGTCCCAGGAGGGACTGGGAGCAGTATCCAGGCATCCAGGTGTCAGAAGATGGGGGCCAGAGGCCGAGGGGGCACCCTAACCTCCAAGGACTGACCTTGAGCTTCCCAGGGCAGGAAGAGATCCAGATCTGAAGTCAGAGGAGATGCTGAAGACAGCAGAGAAGGCATGGAGGGCAGAGGGAGGAGGAGCCAAGTCCAGGGGGACAGAGGTGAGAGAACAGGAGTTGAGGATCCTGCAGACCAACAGGCCTGAGAGTAGTCCCACCTCGCCCGTCCTGCACCACTGTAGGGCTGTTGGCCACCACAAGGACCCCCAGGAGGACCGTGGTGGTTTCGGGGCCATGGTGGCTGCCAGGCCATGGCTGGTGGTTTCAGTGCCCCGGGTAGCTTACCTTCTGAGGAGCTGTCTTCTGTGAAGTAATGGGTGGCCTCCAGGGCAGACTCCGCCTCCTCCGGGCTCAGAGCTGCATGTGAAGAAGGAAGGAAGACAGCGTGATTCCCTCTGAGCTCCCACCTCCTGCAGGCCTGGACAGAGGCCTCGCTGCCTCCACTCAGTGCTCAAATCAGTCCCCACACCCACTGCTCCTAATACCTAACACCTAACGATAAGTAAGGGTCTTTTTTAAAAATATTTTTTTAGCTTTTAATCTTTTAATATAGATTTCTTAGTTTTGTGGGGGTTTTTTTTTGTTTGTTTGTTTGTTTTTTGGTACCGGGGATCGAACTCATGACCTCGCGCTTGCCAGGCAGGCACATAAGCCACTGAGCTAAATCCCCAGCCCAGTTTTGTGTTTTTGAGGCTGTGCAGTTCAGGCTGGTTTTGAACTCACTATACAGTCCAGCCTGGCCTGGAACCTGCAGTGATCCTCCTGCCTCAGCCTCCAGAGCTGAGCTCACAGGCATGCACCACCATGTCTGACCTTACACCTGGTAACTAGTTTTAAGGACGACAATTAGCTCTGGTTATTGCTTTTGACTCTGTGGGACTTTTGGGGGGTGCTTTGGGATTGAACCCAGGGCCTCATGCATGCAGGCCAGAAGCTGCACCACTGAGCCGCAACCCCAGCACTGAAGTGTTTGGAAACACAGGATGCCTGCTGGGCAGAAGCACGCTTGGACAGCTAGCGGCTGGTAAAGCTGGGCTGTCCTCTGGCCTGAGGGTGCGGCTTGGCAGGGCTTTGCAGCATTTCTGGCACATATCACACATGCCCACATACAAGGCACCTGCTCTCTTCACTGTGCACCTCTCAGAGGGTTCCCCACTGCCACACAAGGTCTACCTCATTCTCCTGAGTTTGCAGTGACAGTGCCCCCGGTCCGTGGATGCAGATGGAGGGGCGTGTGCATGTGTGTGTATGTTCCTGTTGTGTGGAGGGAAACACATGGGGAGTGGAACGGCATGGCCAGTGTCCACCAGAGCCCACATGGCGCATGCCTGGGAGGACACAGGAGTTGGGCCAAGGTGGCTTTGCCAGCATCCAGCCCAGGCCTCTGGGTGTAGTGGTGGTGGTGCCAGCCCAAAGCCAGCAGTGTCAAAAGCCTTTACTGCTTCACCCCACCCTGCAGCCAGATGAGAGGCTCTGGGCACACAGCCAACCCCAGAGCTCCAAAGAGGACTGAGGGCTGGGGCAGGCTGAGGGCAGTAGTGGGGACAGGGCAGCCAGAGCACAGTGTTCTGGGGCCTCAATTTCACTGGCCTGAGTCAGCTTCCTCCTGAGAAAATGGGCAGAACCTCTCCTCAGAGCTAGTGCCTGCCATCCCACCCCCATCCACACACCGACACCCACAGAACCCGAGGCCACAGCTCCAGCCAGGCTCTCCGAGGCTTCGCTTTGAGTCCCATCAACCGCCCACAAGAGCTGTTCCACCTAAACCCCAACATGGCCCAATTAGGCTGCAGCAGCACCTCCACGAACAGAGGACGCATGCCCCTCCTCATGGACCTGGGACAGGATTCCCCCTCGATGAGCCCCAGGACCCCAGGCTGACCTGGGGGAACTGATCAATACCCTGAGTCTCCATTCAGTCAGGCACTTCCGCCCTTCACAGGTTAGAGTGGAGCCCTGTTCCTGGCCTGCATCACAGGGATCCCCTTCCAGATCCTCCCATCACAGCCCTGCAGGATGGCAGCCAGTCTGGGCCTCAGAGTCACTCTTGACTCCCTGGATGCCTGTCTGACTCTGTCCTGCACTCTGAGGTGAGCAGTGTGGAGAGGTGGCTGCAGGTGCTCACCTGGGGGCAGGTGCAGCTTGTAGAGCGCCTTGAGCTTGTCTGTGAGGTCTCCGTGGTACATGGCACCTGTGGGGCCAGGCACAGAGGAGGGCACTGGAAGGAGGTTCCCAAGCTGCACACAGGCCTAGGCCCACCCTCCCCTCTGGGGTTCCAGCTGGGCAGGCTGGCTTCCTTCAGGGGGTCGCTGCCAGGCATGCTCCACCCTCTGGGGTCAGCAGCCTAGTGAGGGCCCCACAGACTAAGTCCCCTCCAGTGGGCGAGCTGCTCTCGCTTGTCAAAGGCCGAGGCTCCAGGTTGTCCTCTGGTGCAGCAGCACTAAAGTGTCAGGGGCTGGGTCCCTGAAGCACTCACTCATCCCTGTCACGAACTCCTTGAAGTTGACCAGCAAGTCCTTGTTTTGGTCCAGGAGCCGGAACATGCGGCCTGCCAGCACAGATGTGTGTGAGCCACAGGCCCAAGGTGTGAGGCTGGCAAAGAGCTCTCGAAACTCGCTGGCGCCAATCCGGTACTGCTCCAGGGAGGGCAGGCTGGGGTCGCGGCGGTTGGCGGCTGTGCGGCTGCTGCCCCAGTACTGGCTCGCCAGGTGCTTGGCCTGTGAGGGACACAGCCGTGAAGGTGGCTGTCAGCCCTCCACCCTCCACCTCCCTGAGTCTGCAGGATCCTCATGGTGCATGCATGGAGGAGCCAGGGAGAGCTCCAGAGCCACCCTGGGAACCACATGGGGGGGGGGCGGGGGAAGGGCTCAGTGGTAAGGAAGGCAGGGTGCACTTGAGCTCTGCCCCTCTCTTTTATCAGCAGCCTCTGAGGTGTGTGTGGAAACCTTCCTGAGCCAGCCCTGGCCACAAGGTCACAAGGTGGTGACCTGTACCCTGAGTCACTCCACTGATTGTCCCTGGGTCTTCTGCCATAACTACTTGGAAAGAAAAATTGTTTTTTCTGGGGTTGCTGATCTGGTGACCGGAAGTCACGCCCGGAGGCCCTAAATATCAGGGAGCTATGGGCCTGTGGGCCCTGCCGGCTGGCCAGGACCTGTGAATCCCACACTTTTCGGTCAGGTGAGTGAGTGTGAACACATTTCCTGCCCTTTAGCAGTGCTCTGTCTAAACCCAAGTGCTCTGTCCTGCCGTGGGACGTGCTTTGCAGTCCCTTCCCTTCTGGCAGAAAGCTGCTGTGCTGAGGTGTGCTCTGAGGATGGAACGCTGGCGTTGGCTTTGCCCTTGGCTGTCACCTTGAACACCATGTAAAGGTCCTCCAGCTCCTCAACTGAGAAACCAATGTCCACTGGGATGGCTCGGACCTAGAACAAGAGAAAAGGGCTGCCCTGATGGGTCAAGTTCTGCTGCAGCAGATATAAGCTGCCTGCTCTGAGGGACTCCCATGTGGACAGGGCAAGGTGACCAAAGCTGGAAGGTGGTGCTTGGGGGGGTGGCACACACCCTGCCCCACCTGCCCATCACTTCCCACCATGCACTCCCTCCTTGGGTAGCACTAGGGGGTCTCCCCCCGAGCTCCAGGGAGAGCCATTTAGCTCCTGCATCTGGACCCCCGCAAAGACCCTGGCACTGGCTCTTCAGAAGGGCTTCTACAACTGCCTGTCAAGTCCTTCACAGTTCATCAGTCTGTCAGTTTCTGTTGCTTGTGACAGTGCACTTGGTGGGCTGAAGACGGAAGAGACATGGAGGTAAAGCCAAAGTGCCAGGCTCTGAGGCCCCAGTGGGGGCAGCAGGGGAGCCTGGCCCTCCAGAGAGGGTCAGCATCGTGGCACAGGGGTAAGGTGTACATGGCAAGGCCAGGCTGGGGGCACCTTCCCCAAAGATGCCAGCCTCCAAGATGTGGGTGAAAGGGATGCCTCACACTGAGGTACATGGCCTCTGCAGTGACCATACCACACTTCTCTTAGCTGTGTCCTCCAGGGACTGGATCACTTTCAGCCTCTGCTTAAACCGCATCTGTTCGATGTCTTCAGCCCTAAGGCTGCTGAACTTCTACAGGCGAAGGTCAATCAGTGAGACCAAGTCTGGCGACAGGCAGAAGGCCCCACCACCACCACAGGGCCTGGCCAAGCTGCTGCCACTGGGTGCTGACCTCATAGGACACCTTCAGGAGGTCAAAGATGTCCACCTCTGCAGGAGGGTCATCTCCACTGGTCAGCAGGGCGTGGAGGTGTGGAATAGGTGGGGAGATGCTTTGCTTGTTGACCACGTTATCCAGGTACCTGTGAAGGGTGGAGGACTTAGTCCAATTGCCCACTAGCCCCAGGATGTCTCCTTCAACGCAGCAATGCACATGCAGATGCCCAGCTAAGGTGGGTGCTCAGCTCCAGAGCCCGGCACACTGCCCACAGGAGGCCTGAGCACTAACTCGGAACCTAACTTCAGGGGGCCTTGCAGGCCCACACTCCACTAGCTGGAAAGATGAGTACATGTGGGGACTCCCCACCCTAGCCAGTGAGACATAGGGACCAAAGCACTGCCTGCCAGGAGGAAGCGGGGGGGATGGGTGATGGCAGGGTCTGGGGACCTGGCTTCTCCAAAAACAGTCCTGGGGACAGCAGCTCCCCAGGGACTCTGGGACTCTCTGGGCTGAGCCTATCCTCAAGAGGAAGGGTGCAGCTGGCCCCCTGGCCCCATCCTGACAGCCCCTGGGTCCTGCAAGAGGCAGGCATGAAAACCTGGCTCTGGGGCTGGGGATTTAGCTCAGCGGCACAAGTGCCTGCCTTGCAAGTGTGCGGTTGTGAGTTTGATCCTCAGTACGGGGGAGGGGGGGAGAAAAGAAAACAAAACCTGGCTCTGGTGGTAGCCTGGAGCTGCCTCCACCCACAGCAGGGAGGAAGCCACCCTGACAGGCCTGCTGGTGCCTGGGCTGCTGACTCAGTAGGAAGAAGCCCTGTCCTACAGTGGCCAGGAGGACTCCAGGCCCTAGGCTGGGGCCAGCAGGCCTGGGAGCTCTGAACATGGCCAGAGTGAGGACAGAAACTAGTGGGAAGCAGCAGGCTTGAAGGCTAGGCTGGGGGACTGAGACATCTTTGTCAGGGGACCAAATGTGACATGGTACACATCCCATCAGCCAGGGAAGTACAGGGTCACATGTGATTGGAAACCATCCTGTGGGAAGCAGGTGAGGGAAGGCAGCTGAGAAAACCATAAAGGAGTGGGTATGGGTCCAGGGAAGGGCAGCCTGTGCTATTCAAGGGCTAGGGCTGCAGGGACCAGTCCAGGTCCCAGAGGAAGCTACAGGTGGTGGCGCACGGGCTGAGGGCAGAAGGGTGCCAGCGGGGTGACCAGCTGTGCTCTGGCTGCTCAGCTGCTCTGTTGAGGTGAGGCACAAGTGCGCCACTGGACCCAGGCAGGGGAAGCAGCAGTGTGGGGAGCTTTAGGAAGCACAATGAGGACTGCTCTGGGGAACCTTTGCTGGACTCTGGACAGCCATATCCTGGCCGCTGCTGAGAAGCGTCATGTGGATCACTGGGTCTCCCCTTAGAAAGCCCCTGGGGCGCATGCCTCTGGCCAGTGGCCTGGCTCGGGCCCATCACCCCATCTGGTTTTTTCCCAGCAGGGATCACTCGCCAAGCACTGATTGGGTCCCACTAGGGAAGAAAACGTGTTGGAGGAGCCACATGGGCCCGGGTGTGGCCTGGCACTGGTGGGTACAAGTACTGGGTGCTGATGGATGTGCCCTGGGCTGGAGAGGACTGGAGTTGTGCTGCTGGCTTCCAGGAAGCAGGAGGAGCCCAGCGTGTTCACCTGCCCAGCACAGTCATGGCCTCGCCCTCGTCGCTGCAGTCCAGCAGCTGCTCCATGTTGGCGTCCAGGATGGCCAAGGCTACCTGCAAGATCACCTTGATGCCGTCGTAGAAGAAGCAATCAACAATGACAACAGCACTTTCAAAGGGCATGACACTGAGGAAGAGGGTCAGGAACCAGGACAGCGAGATGCTGGAGATCACCCCCAGGTCCTGCATCTTCTCTGAGAGCCGGGGAAGGAAATCCCTTGTGAGCTCTTCGAAGATGCCTTGGTCTACCAGGGCTCCTGCAGAAGAGATAGAAGACTGAAGGGGAGCTGGACCCAGGGCCTCAAGTAGGCCCCCAAGAAGAACCCCAGGGCTTGGGACGCAGGAGGCCCCTGGTCCCTGTCCACCCCTGGCCCTGGCAGCTCCAGTCACAACAAAGGCAGAGAGAAATCACAAAGACCCCAGCAGCACCCATCTTCAGCATTCTGTACTTGTTGTAAGCAGACTACTCAGGCCACCAGGCATCCCTCGGTGTCACAGGACCCCCAGAAACCCAAGTCCCTCATATAAGACAGCAAAGCCTTTGTGCAGACCTGTACTTAAAGCCTCCTGCATACTTGGATCATTCTGAGATGCCTTGTAGCAAAAGCATGTGAATGCTACGTTAATGGTTGTTCTATGCTGCGCTGTTGAGGGAATGGAGACAAAAAGGAGTCTGGCCCACTCGGTATAGATATGATATTTTCCTGACCCAGGGTTGGCTGAGTCCCAGGGGTCCTGAGGGCTGACTGTACAGATCTTCTGAGGAACTATGAGTTTCTTCCCTAATAGTATCAGAATTGTACGGTGGCCTCAGTGGCTTCTGTCACATTGCTTGTGAACTGATACAAATCTAAATGACCTTGGGAGACTCCAAACACAGTGCAGAGGGGGAACAGTCAAGTAACTGGCTTAAGTGGATGCATAAGGGAAGACGCTGGAAAGCCCAGTCCCACTTGATGCCACAGACTTCACTGGATTCAGATCACAACAGCTGAAGCTGGCGACAGGTACATGGGGTAAACTCTACTATTTAGTTTTGATGTTTAAGATTTTCTATATAAAAACAATGAGGAAAGGTTTGATGGATGGTAATTAGTCTCCAATAAAGTGTAATCTCCTCTAATTCTCGCTTCAGCAATGATAGGGAAGTCACATGCAGTCTGGGTCCTGGGCGTGGATGCAGGTGGGGGGGCTCCTATGTTGGGCTGTTTACTTTCTAGCTGTGTGATCTTTTGTGTTTTTGAGACAGGTCCCACTGTGTAGCCCAGGTTGGCCTCAGACTCAGTGATCCTCTCGCCTTTGTCTCCCAAGTGCTGGGATGACAAGTGTGCCACCTTGCTGGCTGTCCCCTGTGAGGCTACAGAAGGGCTGTGAGCCCCACAGCATCTCCTGGGTGGGAAGGGTTGTGCCCAGGGACCCCAGCACACTCACCCACCACCCTGGTGTTGTAGTAGTCGGGCAGCATGCGCTCGCAGAGGGCCACCAGGAGCCAGAAGGCCTCCTCCTCACTGCCGTAGAGCAGGAGCACGGATGTCACAATGTTCATTGCCTGCCAGGCAGGGACAGCAAGGGAAGCTCACACCACAGCCACTGAGTAAAGCTGACCCTTATGCTGGTCTCCATCTGTCTGTCTCTGTCTGTCTGTTTCTGTCTCTCTCCCTAAGAACTTGTTCCAGCCCAACTCTGGGAAATTTGCCAATAGCAATTTGCAGGAAATCAATTTGGCAGAAACAGCCAGCCAGCTCCTTCACAGTGGGTCAGAAGGCACTGAGAAAATGGGATGACAGGCACCAGCCTATAGTGCTTCCACAGGGGTATCTTCTTGGGTGACTCGGGGCCATACTGACCTGTGTGGGTTGTGCTGCAGGGCCCTGCAGGGGCCGGTGGTCAGGGCTGCCCAGCAGTGAATGCACTGCACAGTGAATGGCATGCTTAGTCCCCATCAGAACGGAAAATCACACACACAGAAAAGCGAACGCTTCCAACACTTAGCCAGAAGCATGCAGAGGACAAGTAACAAATGGCAAGGGAGGAGATGAATGATGTTGTTTTTAAGTTTTGGTTTTCTGTTGTCAGCTCCTTCCTGAGGAGTGGGGTGGGTCACAGGTATGTGACACTGCTTCAAAGGCTGGGGTCACTGGGACCCACCCTGGGAGCCTCTGGGCCCCAGCAAGCCCCACTACCTGGCAGTAGCCAATGGTGGGGTTCCGGAAGGCGTAGGCAGTCAGCACCCGCCGCAGTGCTGCGATTCCCAGCTCATTCTGGAAGGCGGGGTGCTCAGGCATGGAGCGGTGGAGGTCGCGCTCGATCTCCTCTGTGGCTAGGCTGTACCTCCCCGTGGACTTCTCCACCAGCTTGGCGTAGTAGCCAGGGTGAGTCACCATCTCATTCCAGGCCCCTGGGGAGACACAGGTGGCAGCTGTCGCCCTCCTGGTCCTCTGGGTACAAGAGGTGAATGCTCCAAAGAGGGGACCCCTTGGGTCACCTGACAGGTGTGAGCAAAGCTTCCCTGAAACCGCATGGCAGAACCTGACTGCCGCAGGGCTCTTCCGCTGACATGTGCCCAGTGGTCACAGGCTGCACAGTGTTGGGGCCTGTCCCCAGGACGGGTGGCTCAAATGACCCCCACTGCAGCCACAAGTGTGTCCCCCTCAGCATCTGGTTCTCTACAGACAGCTCTTTTCTTCTCTACCAGCCCCTACCCTGTCTGGTCTGCCTTAGGAGGCAGCCCAAGAATGAGCCCTGCTCACAAGACAGGTCTTTCCATTTTGTTTTGACTACCGGGAGCTCAGGCTGGCCCTAAAGAGGCAGCCCCCTGCCTCAGCCTCTGAGTGCCGAGACTGCGGGCACGTGAAGCACTCTCTCCCGAAGCCTCCCCAGCCCACTGGGGACGGAGAACTCGGGAATGAGCTAAGTGTGGCCAGACCCCACTCACCTGAGAAGAGCAGCCAGAGCTCTCCTCGGAGACTCTCGGGGATGCCCTTCAGGACCAGCTGTCGTGTCCTGGCCGTGCGGTACATACACATGCCGCGCCCATACTCAAAGAAGTGGATGTCCCATGCTTCCTCTTTGGCCTTCTCCTTGGCCTGAGGAAACAGAACTGGGGCTTTGGGGCTGAAGAGTCTCAGAGCTCATGGCCATGGTGACAAGGTCCTGGATTCTCTGAGAAGCCTGGAAGCCTGCAGGTAAACAGTCTGGAAGGCGCCAACAGTGGGTGCAGCTTTCACAGCGAATGTGGGGGTGGAACAGCAGAGCCCACTAGGGCTGCCCCACACCACCTCAAGCCCCCTCCTACTTCTCCTCGGAGGCCTAGAACCCAGGGCAAACGGCACCCACCACACAGATCGGACAGGGTGCCTGTCCCAAAATAGCCTAGGCCACCTAGGACTGGGGGGTGGGCCCAGGAGGGCAGTGCCCATTGCGGGCTGCCATGCAGGCACCAAGCCAAAGGCTGGCTGCAGCCTTCCCCTGGCAGAGCGCTGTGCCCGGGCCTTACCCCTTTGGGTCCGAGGTCCTCCATGGGCAGATGTCTCTGAAAGACCTTGAGCAGGCCTTGGGATGTGGTGGGCACCTCCTGGGCACTTAAACTCAGGCGGCCACAGAGGGGTGATGATGGGCTGATGGGTGCTTGGGGCAGCTCCTGAAAAGTGGGGAAGGACTGGAAAATAAACAGGGAAGGGGGACACCTGTTAACTGAGCCCTGAGGGGTCCGCACTGTGCACATTCATGCAGAGCTAGACAAGTTCCCAGGAAGGACGGGCTCCTGGGCTGGGGGCCTAGGCCGTGGCCCTGCTGCACTGCTCCTCTCTCTGTCCTCCCTGGGGCCAAAGTCACCTGCACTGGTCCATGGAGCCTGTCACATGCATATGGGCTGCTGCTGGCACCCACCAGCCGCCTGTGCATGGACTCCACCATGCCCTGCACCCCAGCAGGGCTACAGGACCCTGCCTGGTCTGGGGTTTTGCATGCAGCCCCTGGGGAAGTAGCTGTGAGAAGGCACCAGGTGAGCGACACGACGGATCCAGAAACCCAGTGCTCCTGGGAGTGGCTGTGCAAGGAGCCCATGTAGTCAGGCAGCCCAGAGCCGGGGCTGTGCGTCTACCTGGAGCTCCACCAGCAGGATGCCCCCACTCTCAAGTGAGCACTAGCACTGGTCCCCAGCTCTAAGGACCACATTCTGCTCTGCGGGCAGCAGCTCCGTCCTGCTACACCTTGGGACCTGGGCCCAACACTCAGGCATCACTTAGCTGCTACCAAGGAGATGCAGTAGGGGCCTCTGCAGGAAATGCCATGGAGACCCAGGGAGGACCTGGGCTCCCTACCATGTGAAGGGCTGAGGAACACAGGGCCCGGCAGGAAGCAGGGTCCAGGGAGGCGCCCCCTAGACAGCAGGCTGACCAGAAAACCCTTCCGTATGTCCAGCAGGCGAGGATTTCTGCAGTCTGCTCTCCTCTCCAGTGCCCATGGGACAGGGTTGGGGGTTGGGGTCACCTACCTAACACGCCCCGCTTTCTCCTGCTCTCACAGGGAACCCTGGCCGTGACCCGTGGCCTCACAGTACACACATGGCTCTTGGCATGTGGACAGGCATTGCACTGCCCCACACCACTGCTTTCCACAAGAAAGAAAAGACACAGGGTACCCTGCTGGGTGTCCACCCACCATCCACCCCACTGCCCTTGACTGGCATTTTAGAAGTAGGTTTTGGGTCCATTTAAATATACTTTCTTAGGTCTTAATTTTCTTGGTTTTTTGAGACAGGGTCTCACTATAGTTCAGGCTGGCTTTCAACTCCCATTGGTCGCCTGCTTTAGCTTCCCAAGTGCTGGGATTACAGGCATGTGCCACCATACCTGGCCCCAAACATACTTTGTAACAGGCTGCTTGAGTTCAGCAAGGAGGAGCCCATTCAGATCAGCGGTACCCGACTGAAGAGGCCACTTCCCTCCCGCTGGAGCTTCCTGAGGACCTGGATGCAGAAGACACACCTCGACTCGGAGCATTGCCTTGCATGTGCAAGGCCTGGGATCACTCCCAGAGCCCCTTCGCCCCCAAAACAAGGCCCAGGACACAAACAGGCTCTCAGGCAATGGACACTATCTTACAGGGTCAGCAGCCTTGGTGTCGACAAAGCAGCCAGGCTCCAGGAAAGTCCTCCCCAAGAGACACTCCCAGGGACCTGTGTGCTTGAGACCAAGCTCAAGGGCCCAGGATGAAGCCCAACTGGGTTACACCTCACTGGGGTTCGCTGGTCTCAGGTGGACACGGTGATGCCCAGGACCCTCTGGCCTCGTCAGGCCTTTCTCCTCCCTGACAACCATTTCACATATTCACTCAGAACAAACTTCAAAAACCACTGTTGCCTCCTTCACTAAGCAAACAGAGCAGAAGTGACGTGAGGCCTCCCTAGGCAGCCCACTCCCCCACCACATGCAGTCACTGTGGGCCTGAGTCTACCCATCCTGCCCTGGCTGTGCCCATCCCCTCTGGGCCTTTCTCCTGCAGGCTGACCCTCTCCACGGGCTTCCCTCCTCTCAGCCTCATACCACACACTCAGGTGAACAAGTTAACCCAGTAGGCAGCTTTCTCAGCACCCTCAGGGGCTCGTGCTCAAGGCCTGGCCTTAGCCTGGCATTGCAGGAGGAGGTGAGGCCCAAGAGGGCAGGGTCTGGGGTGGGGGCAGGCCATGGGTTGCCCTCGATGGGGCCCTGGGACCCAGTCCCCTGCCCCATCCTCGGCCACAGGAGGTGCAGAGCAGAGCTCTGCCAAGCACCCCAGGCACGGAGTTGTGCCTCAAGGCTAGGTGGCCATAGACTGCACAGACCAGGGCCACTGGAAGATGCTTCCTCCCTGTAAGCATCGAGTCTCAGGTGTCCAGCAGCAGCAATGCAGAGCTACCATTCCCCTAGGAGATGCGAGCCCTGTCGTCTTCTTCTTCAGTTCCCCTAGACTCACTGCATCCTTCTGTCCCCTCAGTTATCTCCTGTTTGTCAGAAAGCATGTATGGGGAGATACATATACATGTGCACACACAGAGATAAATTTTGTTTGTTCATTTTTTGAGACAGAATCTATGTGGCCTGGCTGGTGGTGAACTCATTATGTAGCCAAGGGTGGCCTCAAACTCATAGGATTCCTCCTGCCTCAGCCTCCTGAGTCCTGGGATCACATGTATGCACCACCATGCCCAGCACATATGTATATTTTAATAGTTAGGCTTGGATTAATATTTTTCCATTGACTCTTTAGTCCCCTCCTTTTAAGATAATACTAGTTCCCTACGATAAACAATATGGAAATAGCCAGTAGTCCTGTTCTGTCTCCTTTCTTCCTCCTTCCTTTAAAATAATTCACTTTTTTTAATTAAAAAAAAAAGTTTTTTGAGACAAGGTCTACGTAGTTCAGGCTAGCTATGAACTCACTTTGTAGCCTATGTTGGCCTTGAACTTGTGGCAATCCTGCCTCATTTGCTCATAATCTCAGCACTTGGGAGGTGGAGAGGAGGACTGCTCTAAGTGTACAGCCACCCTAGGCTACGCAGTGAGTTCAAGATCAGCCTGAACTATACAGCAAAACTCTGTCTCAAAAACCCATAACAAAAAAAAAAAAAAAAAAAAAAAGGATGTATGGAAAGTAGAATGAGCACATCAATTGCTTTATTAGCTAAATAAAGGTGTGTCTTTTAAACTGCTTTAAAGCTCACTGAGGCTGGGGATTTAGCTCAGTGGCACAAGTGCCTGCTTGGCAAGTGCGAGATCATGAGGGTTTTTTTTTTTGTACCAGGGATCGAACTCATGACTGAGCACTGACAAGGCAGGCGCTTATGCCACTGAGTTAAATCCCCAGCTCCATGAAGTCACGAGTTTGATCCCTGGTATCAAAAAGAAAGAAAAGAAATGAAGCTCCATGGGCTTGGTGGCAAACACCCATAATCCTAACACCTGGGATCAATGATCAAACTGAAAAGTACAACTGGACTTGGGGCTGTTTAAATACAATAGCTTTCTATACCACGGAGTCACCTGAATGCATGTGGGAAATGTGCAGAGGAAGAACACTGCATCTACAGAGGACATGCCCAGGCTTTCTCCCTGTCCTTACTCCCTAAGCCACAGAACATGGTTATTTACATAGCACTGCTGTTGTGCTAGCTGCTACAGCCATCCAGAGAAGTCACAGCACATAGGAGGATGCCCTATCTTACAAAGGGACTTGAGTGTCCGTGGATTCTGGTACCGAGGGGTCCTGGATCCAATCTCCCTTAGTTACCGAGGCACAGTGGACATATATATATATATTTTGTCTTTTTGAGACAGCATATCGCTACGCAGTTCAAACTGGCCTTGAGATCACTTTGCAGCCGAGGCTGGTCTTAAACTCACAATGATCCTCCTGCCTCAGCCTCCCAAGTGCTGGGATTATAGGCGGCATGCACCACCACACCTGGCCTGCATGACAGATACTGAGGATTGATAAAATCTGTTGTATAATAATGATACCATGGTCATGTGTGAAAGCAGTCTTGGCTGGGACCACAGCTCAGTGGAAGAAGGCCTGCATGGTGTCCCCAAGTCTCCAAGGTCTAGTCCTAGCACTGGAGAAGTCTGTGTCAGATGCTCAGACTGCAAGACCATCGAGGCAGAGGCTGTGTGGGTCACCCAGCCTTGCTCTGCACGGGTGGGGAGAAGGAGCTGATCAGGCAAGGGTGGGTGAGGCACAGAGGGATGATGTGATGTTGGCCAGGGGTGCAGGTGCCTAGGGCTGTGCGGCCTGCGCCCTAGAATGCAGGCCTGGGCTTGGCTCTCTGTCCCACACACGGCTCCACTGACTCAACCTTCAGTGCAGCCCCCGTGCAGCACAGTGAGGGCACTGGACACCCACTCTGGCCCTGGCTGGGCCCACCCCAGCCCCGCTGCTCCCAGGATGCCCTCACCCCTGGAGCTGGGTCCGCAGTGCTGGCTCTCCTTTCTCCAAGACTGCCTGCCTGCTGTCTGGAGGGCGTCTTCTGGAGGAAGTCCGAGATCCTCTGCACCAGAAAGTCACGGTCTTTCAGGTTGGCAAACAGGAAGGTCATTTTACTCTTGGTGCTGATGGACAGAGGGCTAGGCAGGACACTGGAGCTGTCAGCTTTTTCGACAATGGTCACCTGAGAAGGCAAAAACACAGGCTCAGGCATCGGCATTGGGGGCTCACCCAGCTTTATGACTGTGACAGGGCCACCCATAGGGGCCCAGGGACCCGAGCGGAACTTAAGACTCATATCCTGCCTCTGCCACCTCCTGGGCGCGACCTGGGCGCGACCTTGATTGGGGGATGTGCATGTTGATAGCATGCTGGACTTGCAGGCCTCTAAGAGGACGCAATATGAGGAGCTTGGCCCAGCTGGGGGCCCTGCTGGCTTCTCAAAGGACGACCGATTACTCTTCTGAAAGCCGTGAGCAGCCCTCACTGCACCTGTCCCAAGGGAGTGCTTCCAGACAGCCTGTCCTGGAACTCAGCTCTGACCCCACTGAGACGGAGAGGCTGGAGAAGCTGGGGCAGACTGGGCTGGGTGGATGCGTGCTGTGTGCACACTGTGGGCTGTGTGGGGGTGCATAGTATTCAGGGGTGTGGAATGCATGTGTGTGTGAATGTCCATTTGGGCCATGTATAAGCATAGGTGCATGAACGTGACATGTCCCTCCTGTGACTGTGTGCATGAGTGGAGGGCTCCAGCCTGGGAGGCAGCTGTGCCTGCTGGAGGATCCTGGGCAGATTCCTAGGATGCCACAGGAGGTATCATGGTCTGGGCCTTGGTGACAGCCCAAGTGGACACTGATGTCCTCGGTGGTGGTCATGGAGGGGAGGGGACGGTTCTGGAAGAGCACTTATGAAGCATCTTGGGGAGGCAGAGCCTAGAGCCAGGGCATCACCGGTTTCCACCTGCACCACAGGATGGAAGGGCGCTGCTGCCCAGGGAGGGCACAGGAGGTGCACTCGGAGTGAAATTGAGGGCCGGGGCCTGGCCCCGACCCTGCCTGGCCCTGGAGGGGCTGAGCCAAGGCCCTGGGCAGCGGCAGCAGGTCTCACCTCCCTCAGAGGGATGATCAGGTGGCACGCATCCTCCTCCTTGCTGGCGAAGCAGATGTAGTTGTTGGAGATGAACATCTGCCCGGGGTTGTGCAGCTTGTTGAATGGCGTCCACAGGGTACAGCCTGTGTGACCATCCAGCTGCTCATCCTTGGGCAGCCGGAATGTGGCCCGGTAGCACTCATTCTTGGCTCGAGCATCCAAGTCTCTGAGGAAGTGAGGTAGGGGAGGGGACACACATTGCAGTTAGCATGCCCTGAGGAGGCCTCGGTTTCCACACTGACATCATGGTCCTGGGAGCAAGTTGTGCCCATGGATTCAAGTTCAATGAAAGATGCACACAAGGTGACTAAGACGTGGGACATGTACAGGACCAGCAAAGAAGGGACAGCACACACTGTGCCTTGAGACCTAGCTGCACGGTGGGCTGACCTGGCAGCCCACAGTGACCACCTGGCACTAAAGGGCAGGCCGTGCCCAGCAGTCCCAGGTCCTGTACCCAGTATGGCTCAGACCCCTCAGCTCACTGCCCTGAGGCTGCTACTTCACACTGAGGGAGTCAATCCCAGCTGGGAACCCAGACAAGAACTCGGGACAGGAAGCACAGGAGTGGCAGGTGCCCCACCTCCCACTTTGTCCATATGCTTTGTCCATGTGCCTTCCTCGGGCAGGGGTGGTGAACTTTGTGTGCTACTGTGCTTTTCTTCTAAGGCAAAAATGTTAATGTAGAATCTTTTTTTGCTAAACTAGAACCTCAGTATTCAGGTTTAATTGTAGCACTAATACTTTGCGATAAATGAGTGGGTTTTGCATTACAGTTGGCACTCAGCCTCTAAGAGGTTTACACACTTCCACCTTGGCCTGACCGTGCACCCCCAGGGAGACCCTGAAAGCTACCTGACCATGCACACCAGGACAGTGAGATCCTCGCACAGCACTGTGGTCTGGAAGGTGCATGCAGGCCAACAGCACAATCTGTGGGGCTAAGGCAGGAAACGGCCCAGTTGGGGTGTGAATCCAGCTGGGCCTGCCCTGGCTGAGTTCATCCTGTGACCTTGCACCCTTAAAAGCAGACAAGTGATCTGGAGGCACCGGCCACCATAATCTACTCCTCCATCAACCCTCAGCCAGGGCAGCACTGACCCCATGCATACACATGGCCTGTCCCCTGTGGCCTCAACCCTGAGATGGGCCCCTGGCTGTGAGGGACCCTTAGCCAAAGGTCCCAAGGAGACATCTACCGTGGCGAGGCGGCGGCTGAGCACCCCGAGCCCAGGCACTGAAGCCTACAGATGCAGCCTCCTGTCTCCTGGTGGAGGTGCTCACCTAGGCCTTGGTGCTCCACTGCTCTCTGTGCTTAATATCCTGGTCTGACACAGGACACTAAGTGCACCTTTAGCCCACAAGGCTGTGAGGAAGAAAGCATGAAGTGCTGGACCCACACCAGTGGGACCTGCAGGCCATCCTTAACCTCTCCAGGTGCCCCACCTGGTACAGGTGAGGCTGCAGTGACTTCACCTATCTCCTTTCACAGCGGGGAACTGGAGGCACCCTCTGGGGCTGCACCCTGGCAACTCGCTGGACTTCAAGCAGGGCCACCCTTGCCCACCGTGGAGCTGCCCCACCCTGGGAGGGCCACATACCGCTTCAAAGCTGAGGTGTTCCTATGCGGTCGGATGGGCCTGGGCAGAGCCTTGTCCTCCAGGAAGCCCTCGCTGTCTAGCAGCTGTCGCATGGCTAGATTGGCCAGCTGCTCCATGAGCTTGAAGGTCTCACCAATGTTGAGGAACATGGAGAAGAAGAGCTCCTTGTCCCTAGTGTCCACGCGGATGCTCTCGGGAAACAGCAATGTGGCGTTCTTCTCCAGCCGCGTGACATCCACCCACTGCACCACAAGGCTCACTGCGATTTGGGAGGGACAGACGTGCAAGGCTTCCACCGCCACCTGTATCCAGAACCCACCCTGGAGGGAGCCACAACGGAGGTTTGGCCAGATGAGACCCAGGGTTGTGAGGAGTGGTCAGGACACTGCCTCTCGGGTCAGCCACATTCAGTGGGCAGCCGACCCCAAGGTACACAGAGAGGGAATGCACATGTCGTGACCTGCACAGAGCAGGACACCTGGCCCTGCCAGGCACAGAGGTCCTCAAAGTCTTAGTAAGCAAGCAGTGAGGGCAGGACAGCAAGGCACGCTGGGACAGCGAGCCTGGGAAAGGGCAGCAACTCTGCCACTGGGAACAGCAGAAGGCTTGGAGGTGCTTTCTGGGCAACAGAGTAGAGGAAGCTGACTTGGGGCAGGCGTGTGGCTCGCTGCAAGGGTCCATGGCAGGTGACAGTATGGAAGCTTATGGTCAGTCGTGGACAGGAGCAGGCATGGACCTGCTCCAGTCTGGGGTTCAACCATGGGCTGCTAAGGTGGCAGCTGGGCTCCAGGGAGTCCCTTTTGTTCGCTGTGTGTGGCTGAGTGTCTGGGGGCCCCAAAGAGGGAGACCTGCCAGGATTCAGGCAGCCTGGGGAGGCAGTGGACCTCGCAGAGGCAGGGTCAGGGATGCCAGGGCATGGGGGAACAGAAGATCATGGGAGTCTGTGTGGCTGGATGGCAGCGTCTGAATTGCAAGACAAGGGACAGTGTACCAGCTGCCCTGCTCGCCTTACTGGAACTCACCTTCCTTGCCCAGCAGGAAGGAATAGAAGCACAGGTGGTTGACAGTCAGGTAGAGCCAGCCCTGCCGCGGCACTCGGCCCTTCCAGTAGCTGCAGGAGTAGTAGTTGACCAACTTCTCACCCTCTGGCATCCCGAACTGCTTCCGCATCTTCAGCTCAGCCTCCTTGAACTTCCCGGGATCCTCGTCACCCTGGGGCTGCAGGTTCTTGTTCTCTTCTGCGATGATGCCCTGCAGGGAGATAACAGTCCTGGGCACTTCAAAGGGAGGCCAAGATGCTAGGATTCTGGCTGCAGGGCTGCCAGCATGGGTGGGAGCGGCCCCTCTGGCCAGGCTGCTGTCAAGGCGCATAGGTGGTAGGAGGGCCTGGGCCATGCTGAGCGGCCCCAGGAGTACTGAGGTCATTGACTCTGCAAGTGACTTTTTAAATGAACCCACTTCAGCTTCAGAAGTAAAAAAATAATGAAGTACAAAACACATATCCTTTGGTCTAAAACTACAAACTGAAATGCTTCCAGATGCAAAGGTTTCTGAGTGCTGACCCGGTTCTCCAAGCAGAAAATGCTACACCTGTGTGTGACGGGAGCTGTCAAGGCTTGCATTCTGCGGACACCACACTCGGTTGCCTTCAGGGTGTGAGTTCGAGGCGCTCTTGACACACAGTGAACGGCAGTCACTACAGGTCCCCTCTGTGAGCGCGCTTGCTGTGAATATGCTCACCTGACTGCCCCGTCTGCCAGAAGCAGGTTATGAGTTCTCCTTCATGAGGGAAGGCTCTGGCTCTCCTTGGAAGAGGCAACACAGGTGGACCTGCCCAGTGTCCTCCAGTGGAAGCCCAAGCCTGGCTGTCCTCGGCTGCTATTTTATGTCCTGCTCTTGTGTGTGGCTGCCACGTAAAGCCCAGTTCCAACCAACCACCTGGGCGCCCCTCCCCACCTCCCCCTGTACTGATGAGCTGTGTCCATGTCCATGAGATTGCTTTTCCCATGAAAGATCTGTCTTTCGGTACAGAGCTCTAGTCAGTAACCTAAGAGTTGGAGTAAGAGCATTTTGTTCCCTTCCACCAGCACAGCCGCAGCTGCACAGCCAGCACCTCAGTCTCCACGTGGCTGTGCTGCCTCCTCGGGTCTGTGTGGAGGAGGCCTTGCCTTCCTTCCTGCTGCCCCTGCTTTCGTCCCACTGGAGCCCGGAACCAACCTGCTCTGTCTGCTAAGTGTCCTGAGGGCTGGTGTGGCCTCAGAGGGCCTCAGGGCTGCCCTGGCTGAGGACCAGGCCCACTGCTCCCTCTGTCTCTCCTGCTTCCTGGCTGACAGCTGAGCAGCGCTTCTCTGTCCCATCTCCGAGTGCTGTGCTACTATACTGTCCAGGGCATCGGTCATGGACTGGACCTACCAAACCCCAGAGCCCAAACAGATTAATGTGCCTGTCACGTACTAGAGTTTTAAAAAAACTTAAACATTTTACTTACTTATTTATCTACTTACTTACTGAGTGGTACTAGGGCCTTCACACTTACTTTTTGAGACAGAGTCTTGCTAAGTTACTTGATTGTCCAGGCTGTCTGAATTGGCAAGCTTCCTGTCTCAGCCTCCCAGCATGCTGGGATTATAGGTATGTTCCACTATGCCCAGCTACATTCACCTTATTTTTTACCTTTTCATAACCAGTATAGATCATGGGGTTGAAATTTTCTGTTGAAGACAGAAGCCATCTGTAGAAATGTCACTGGCAGGATGCTGACTCGGTTTCTTTAGTATTTCTAAACCGGGTGCAGTGGTGCCTATCTCTGATCCTAACACTTGGGATGCTGAGTTCAAGGCCAGCCTGGGCTATGTGGCAAGACCCTGTCTCAAAAAAACCTAAACAGAAAAACTCCAAAGTTTTAAGCCTTCAGGTTTTCTATTTCTTTGTTGACCTTAAATGTAAGATTATGTAGTGGGCTGAACAATGTCTCCCACCAGAGGGGGACTGAATCATGGGGAGGTGAGAACCAAGGCAGGACAGGGACAAGAGCAGCTGGTGAACTGAGGAAGCTGCACTGTGGGCAGTGATGGTGGACCGGAGCCACATGCAGTGTCATACGCTTCCAGTCCAGCACTCTAGGAGGCCGAGGCTGAACTGCAGGGTCAAGCCCACTCTGGGTGCCTTAGTGACTTAGTCAAACCCTGTCTCAAAAAAAAAGGCTAGGAATTTAATTCAGTGTGAAGGCCCTGGGTCCACCTTCCAGATCACACCATGCCGCACTATGCCATCTTGTTCAACACACCAATCTTACCTACATAGGGTTGGGGATTTAGCTCAGTGGCATAGGCACTTGCCTGGCAAGTGCGAGGTTGTGAGCTGGATCCCTGGTACAAAAAACCAATCTTACCTACATCAGCTCCATCAGAGGGCAAAGAGCTATGGTGAATGGATGTAACACACGCATCCCAATTTGGTAGACTCCAGCATGTGCAAGTCAGTGCTGCCTGCCACGCAGGAGAGACTGCAGGGGATATCTAGCAACACAGTCTCTCGGCGTTTGCAAAAGTGGGAGTCCCCAAGAGAACACAAACGGACAAGGGTCCTGCTGACATTAGCAAAAGCTTTTAGAAAGTTTTGCAACAGTGGAATGTTATTCATCCTACTGGAATTCCTTATAATCCTCAAGGATAAGACAAAAAAAAGTCCTCAAGGACAAGCAGTCTGAGCACGCACATGCAATGTGAAACGGGCAGTAACAAAAACAGAAAGGGGGACTAAGCCAGAACAAGCCACTATCTTGCCTCAATCTTGCAACACTCACTTAGGTTTTGAATCCCATTGCTGGCACAGACAGTGCCCTGGTGCAATTACACTGGTCACAAGAACAAGAGCATGGGAGAAAGCAGAAAGCATAGTGTTCCAGGTCCTGGGACACGGGGAGGCAGGGAAACAGGAGGACAGGGGGACCAGACACCCTGCTGGCATGGGGATGGGGTTCAACTGTGTCACTGCCAGAAATGGACACCGTGGGTGCCCTCTGGAAGCACATGACCACAGGGGAGGCCCCTACAACAGTCCTGGGGGTGGGAGGGGATGTGACTCCGCTCTCCTCACCAGCACGCGCATTCTCCCAGATCTCCACAGGGGAAACCATCCCAAGGCAGAAAGCCTGATTGGCGTCCGGACCTACCCAGAGGCCTGGTGAACGCACGGCTCCATCACTGCAGGGCGGGGTGCACCAAAAGCTCAGGGCTCTTCTGCCCACTACAGGCAGCGCCCCCTAGCCCCTGAATTCCAGATGAATTCTGTGCCTTTTCATCTTTCATCCTCTTCCACCCCCCCACCCCACGTTGGGGAAAAATTCAAAGGCTGGTTCTTATAGACACCATCACCATTTTCATCATTATTTTGAAGTCTGCAAAATGTCCCTGAAGCTCACGTCACAAAGCTTAACAAGTCCCCTGGAAATAAAGCATCTGCAGACTAAGCGTAAGAAAGAATGCCAGCCACTACACACGCACCCTGTGGTGCTGAGAACAGCTGTGTTCTCTACTTATCACAGGACTGGGTGCTGGGAACCACTGAAACTAGAAATTGACCACGCGTGCCAGGCTGGAACATGACCATCTGAAGAACAAAGAGTGCCCGGGGCAAATCACCAAGAAGCTGCTTCAGCCCAGAGAACACCCAGCCCCAAGACAATCTGAACAGTGAGTTGCTAGGACAACAGGGTGTCGTGTGACATTAAGTTGTTAAAAGGTATAAATAAATGTCCGTGCAATGAAGGGGCAGTTCCTTTCCTCCCATCAGGAGAGTAAGGGCTCCACCTGACCCCAGCTTCATCTCTTTATTTTCTCGTCCTCTTGAGGTGTTTTTCACCCCAAGAACCTTAAGGGCCTCATGGGGTTTGGCAACCAGGAGCCACTGTCTATAGTGTTTTTGCTGATTCGGTGCCACAGGGAGTACCTCGACACAGACCTCACAACAGCACACAGGGCTCTGTAGGGTAGATTCTGAGCAACAGAATTGTTGGCAAAAGGAAGTATGTATTTTAAAATAATGCCTGCTTTCCCTGGGCTTTCAGCCTCTTCCTCTGTCAGCAAAGGCCCTGGCAAACACACCTGCAGCTGAGCCACTTCCCCAGAGCAGAGCCTCCAAACCACACTCAGCACTGGCCAGGGGAGGCCGGCAGCCCATCTGCACTGCGGCCACTCTGTCATGCTGGGCGTGCAGAGGCGTGTAGCCCGCAGAGGAGGAGGACTGACTCTAGCTGTGCTCTCTGGGACCGGGGTGGTGCAGCCTTTGTGGCGGGGAATGCGTTGTGTGAGAGGCTCTTCACACGGCAGTTGGAAAGCAGAGCAGAAGAGACTGGGGCTCCGGGACCTCCATGAGGGAGGTAACACCACCTCGTTCCCTCCCAGTGGTCCCCCCGAAAAGCTCCCCCACCTCCCATAGTGTCAGGGCTGGGACCAAGCACTGGACACAGGGACCAGGGGACCCTCTAGGATCCAACTGAAGCCACAGGAATGAGTTTGGCAGGCTGCTCCAACTCTGTGACAGCAAGTGGACAAAATGGCTTCCATCCCTGTAAAATGGGAGTGAAAGCTGCATGGCGTTGTCTGAAGAGGAAATGAGACTCTCTAGGCATCTGCTACTGTCTACAGGAACGGGTTCTAGTGTCCCCGCAGATCCTGGAACCCCCAGGTCGCAGGTCCTTTACATGAACGATGTACTGACTGTGCTGTGACCTGTGCTCATGACACTGGCACACACACGCCATGGGAACAGCCGTCCACTATCAGGCCCAGGGGTCACACTGAGGAAGCAGGCTGTGCTGTGCAGTGTGCACGCGGGTCCTCCCTCCATGTGTGGCTAGGGGTGCCACATGCGGCCGAGGAGGCACAGTGCTGGCGGGGGTGGAGGGGGGCTTACATGGATCTTGCCCTTGACAAAGGTGGTAATGTCTTCCTGGCTGTCGAAGATGGCCAGAGTCTGCAGTAAGTTGCTTTCCAGCCATTCCCAGTGCTTTGTGATCTCCTTGCGGGAAGAACCTATGAGGGGTTTGGGGACACAAAGGAAATTCATGAGACCAAGGAGCTTTACGCACGACGGAAGATGAGTAGGATGGTGACCTGTCTCACAGAGTTCAAGAAACTGTCCTTTCTGCACTGCTCAGCACTCTCCTCCTGCTTTTCCTTTTCGACCTAAGGCATGGTCTGAGCTGGACGGCCTGAAACTCACAACCCTCCTCCCAAGTCACTGGGATCACAGGTGTGTGCCATCAGCCCTGGCTAATCTTTTTCTTCTTAAACTTCATATGTACATAACGAAAGCAATATAAATGGTCCTGGTAAAACAAAAGCACTGAAAAGTGGGGCAGAATCTCAGGGTTGTGAGGGAGATAAAACCTCCATCCTCCCCCGATGCCAAGAGCGACACTTGTCACCAGTAGTAAGTGTCCGTGACCTGGATGGCCTGGGCATCTGCAAGTCTGCTAACTTACCTCGGCTTTGCTTCTGGTTGAAAGGATGTGTGTCCTCTTCACCATGGAGGTGGCTGACCTGGCACTATCTCCCCACAGAGGTGACTCTAGCTCTCTCCTGAGTGGCCAGATGCCCACAGGGGCCACTGAGCCTCCTGCAAGACACCAGTCTCCTGGGCCGCTGGACTCTGCTGGGCAAGTAGAAGCTGACACCCTCTCAGCTTCCCTGCTGGGCTGCTCCCCTTTCTCTGCCCTGCTTCAGAGGAGGTCCCTGTCCTCTGCAGAGAGGTCCTTGAGGGTCTTCCAGGCCCAGGGGAAACAGAGAAACTTCAGGAAGGCAGCATAGTGTCTCTACCCATGGGGGAGGACTACTCACGCCCATCAGGGGCTGGGAGGGAAGCCAAGGTTGAGTGACACATGCCCGAGGGAGAACACATTTGGTTCTCCCTCTCCTCAACGCCACATTTCTTGGGGATTCACTTGTATATGCCATAGACTTCAGAATCAAAAGCTGTGTGACAGGTGGGGACACCTCACATCCTTTGCAGCTGTCCTGGTGGCCACGTCACTGGCAGCACAGGCTCCCAGGCAGCCTGCTGTAAACCCTGGGAACACGACTGGGAACCAGACTGCTCTTGCAGTGTGGAACTGGAACCTAGGCCTCTCACATGTGAGGCAAAAGCTCCACCGCCAAGCTCTGTCTACAACTTCAAAGCAGGCATTTCCACCAAGCACCTAACCGCCAGCCACCTGACTGACCCCACAACGCTCCTGTACTGGCTGGGTGCAGCCAGGGTTGGCCCTGAACATCTCTCCAGCCAGAGGCCCGCTAGTTCCTCAGTCACAACCTGGGCAGTCTCGGTTAGGGCTGTTTGTGTCTCATTATCTGCTCAAGTAGGTCATCAACCCAAGGAGCAATCCTACAGGAAAGATCCCCCAAAGGGCCTGTGGGAGGGTGGCCACATGAAAACAACTGCCCCACAATTACACAACTCCAGGTGAGTCACAGCAGGCGATCGGAATCTCCCTGGAAGCCAGGCATGGTGACACATGCCCGAGAGCCCAGCAGTCTGGAGGCTAAGGCAAAGTCCCCCCTGGGCAACTGAGGCCTTGTCTCAAACTAAAACCTAAAAAGTCCTCTGGAGTCAGCTCAGTGGCAGAGAAGCCTTAAGTGTCACATGCAGTACTGAAAAAATTTCCCTGAAAGTCTCTGATCAATTTATTTTTATTTTCCATTTGCTTTAACAGCCTTTCTACCCTGCTACTAAGAGGCCAGGGTCTAGTTGGTAAGGAAGAATTTCTATCTCTGTCTTTTTGCCAAGAAATTGTAACCTAAATCTAGAAGCTAAATGCACCCCAACACAGCTCTCCCAGTGTCATGTTCTTTACACACACCTTCCCACCAACTGAAAGCAGAAGAAACCTTCTTCATCCTGCCTCTGCTTCATAAATGCATCTGCTGCATTTTAAGTATTTATATTACAAACATGCTTATGTACAGGCATTTATAGGAATTGCTATTAAAAGCAAGTTCATCTCCATTTAACAGTAACCTATGCCATCTGTTAGCAGTGGAAATAAAAGATGATTGGGTTACTAGCAGCCAGTCGTTCTCACAGGCTTTCCTGGATTATTTCAGTCTTTGGAGGCAGCCCTGTGATTTTCACTTTGTAGGATGAGGCTGAGATAGAGTCTAAGTCGCTGCTCTGAACCCCTGCCCGGCTGCCTGGCCACACCACCTGGCCTTGCCCTTGTAGCTTCTGGTCTAGGAGACCTCTGTGTGTCTGTGCTGTGGAAGGAGGAAGGGCAGACCTGGGGATACTAGGCAGTGCTCTCAGGGAGGAAGGTCAGGGTTAGAATGTAGCTCAGTGGTATAGCACCTGGGTGGCAAGTGTGAGGTCATGAGTTTGATTCCTGGTACAAAAAAAAAAAAAAAAAAAAAAGATGGTGTAATGAGGAAGGTCAGGAGACCCGCAGGCAGGGTGGGCAGGGCCTGCAGGGCATGGCCTGCAGTGCATGGCCTGACTGCTCCAGGTTGTAGAGGGGAGAGGAGGCCAGCAATGTGGGCAGGTGCTCCCTGGATCCCTCAGATGCCAGCTGAGGGGCTGCAGGACCCTGGCAGGACCACGCCTGGTTTTGGGGAGCTGCTTCTGTGGCCCAGCGCAATTGGTGTAAGGGGCATGGGCAGAGGCCAGGGCAGGCTGCAGTTTGGGGGGAGGGCCTGGGTGGGATCGGCAGTAGGGGGCCTGTCCCTAACACAGGCCACCAGAAGGACCCCAGCCTGCAATGCCCACTCTTGTCTCCTTGGGCCTGTTTCTGCTGCCCTGAAGTCTGTTCCCAGAGAAAGGACAGAACCATCTTAGGGCTCACATCAGAATAACCCGACTCGGCTAGGTGTAGCAGTACACACCTGTGATCTTAGCAGGTGGGAGGCTGAGGCAGGAGGACTGCACATTCCAGCCCAGCACAGGTAATTGAGGATTTAATGAGACTCTGACTTAGAAAATAAAAAGGGCTAGAGATGGGAAGTAGCTCAATGCAAAGGTCCTGGGTTCAAGCCCCAACTCAAGAGAGAGAAAAAGAAAGAGAAACAGAGAAAAGAAAAACAAGGGAAAAGGCACACCAGTCTTTCGACTCCAACCTTCGAAGCCTCGCACCTGCAGGCCCACCCTCCCCACTCCGGCTCTGACCTGCAAGCCGGTCCTACTGGACTTACACACTTTCCGAAGCTAACTAAACCCACCCACTCACAGAGATCGCAGCCCGGAGCAGCAGGCGGCGCCCACGCCCACACCGAGGGCCCCGTGACCCCCCACTTCCCTTCGCTGGCTTCAGTCTTATCCCCCCTCCCAGCCTGGTGGGAGGCTGCACGGCAGTCAGCGGCCCTGAGCTGCAGCTGTGTGTGACTCTCCGGGTCACTGAGTCCCTCGGAGCCACGGTCTCCTCATCCTCCAGGCGAGGCAAGGGGCCCACAGGACCCCTTTGGAGGCTGACGGAGCCGCTGGCACAGCGGGCCTGTGCTGTGCTGGGCCTTTGGGAGGGCGCCTCCCACACGGGAGGGGAGTGGCTCTGCTTCCTCGAGAATCTGTGGGTTCCCGTTTTTTTCAGGGCAGTTCAGTCCCCTGATGCTGAATCAGGGAAGGCAGAGGCACTGCCGCATCAGAAACGCAGGGTCAGGCTCCCCCACCTCGACCTCGAAGTTCCTCAGGCGGTGGGGTCGGCACGGAACCCTGCTGAGTACTCTGTATTCTGTTTCATGGTACTGAGCACTAAACCCAGGCTATCTCCCTATCCCGTTTTAAAATATTTTATTTTGAGGTATGATCTCTGGTGTTTTTTGAGACGGGGTCTCACTATATAACTTAGGCTGACCTCATACTCTGGATGTAGCCCAGGCTGGCCTCAAACTTGTGGTGATCCTCCTCCCTCAGCCACCCAAACGCTGGGATTGTAGGTGTGTGCCACCTCGCCCTGCGAGATGAGGTTTGGCTAGATCGCCAAAACTGGGCTCAAATTTACGACCTTCCTGTCTCAACTTCCCCGAGGGCTTGTACCCTGTTTAAAGATGGCATATTTAATATCTAATGCAGCTCCGCCAGCGCTGAGCTTAGCTGGCAGCGAGAAGCTTCCTTACACATGGCTTCCTGCAAGGCACCAGGGCTTCCACAGCGCAAGCAGAAGGCTTCGGGCTGTACTCGGGGACATGTTAGAGAGGCCATCACAATAGAAAAACTCTATTCACCGCTAAATGGGCCGTGAGAGGTCACCTGCTCTTGACCTGAAACACGGGCCTCCGGACTAAACTTCTGCCCATTCAGGACACCACCATCAGCGTGGGCCTGCGGGAGGTGAATCACAAGGCAACCTTAGACAGTGGACACCTCTGAAACTAACCCTCGCACCGTGAGGTGTGTGGGGCCCCCTGTGCTGCACGATGCGGGGGCCGGGCCCTTGCCCTCCCCAGCGGCCCCGACTCGTCACCTACCGCTCGCCACTGTCCAGTAGACCTGCGCGTCCTGAGTCTGGTGCAGGATGCGGTAGGGGGCCACGCGGGCGCTGGAGTCCAGCACCACGTCCAGGGTGCCCACGAGAAGACCTGGGAGGGCAGAGGGGCGCGCGGGTGAGGCCGCGGGGTGGGCAGGGACACACACAGGGCCGCCGCACCTGGACCTCTGGGGCCCTAGGACAGGCTCCGCAGCACCTCTGCCTGGAAGCACTGCTTGTCGGCTCGAGCAGGCAGGGGCGCATGTGAATTTGAGGGGACCTTAAGTTCAAACAACTGGGAAAACTTCCTTCAGAAAAACACAGGATCGGATTTGAAAACAAGTATTTCTGTACTTTTATTTGATGGCCCTGGGAATTGAACCTGAGCCATGCGCATGCTCAGTTAGCACCCTGCACTCAGCCCCACCCCCCACCTCAAGTACAGTATTGACTTTTTTTTTTTTTTTGTACTTCTTTTCTTGCAGTGCAGGGGATTGAACACACAGGTGCTTTACCGCTGAGCTACAACACAGTTCTTTTTCTTTTCTATAACAGGGCCACATTAAGTTGCTCAAATGGGATTTAAACTTGCAATCCTGCCTCAGCCTCCCTCAGTGCAGCGATTCCAGGTGTGCGCCACCGCCAGTTCAAGAGTTTGTTCAGAATGAGAAAAGAAGTCCCTGACTCAGGCATTCAGGCTGCCAACGTCCACAGGTGTGAACACTTTGCATCCCCGTGAATCCCAACACTAGGGCTGAGGCCTGGGGAAGTCCCCCCCCACGCACGTGCACTGTGCGCTCCCCACCGCTTCCAGCAGCAAACTCTGGTTCTTCACCAATGACTTTGTAACATCGCCTTCCCTATCAAGTAGAGGAAGACGATGCGGTCTTTCTTTAGCCATGCATTGCAAACTTTTATTTTTATAGGTTCAATGAGGTCTCTCCCAGCTTCAAAAGTCAGGGGCGGAGAAGGACATATAAATGTTCAGAGCTATCAAATTTGAGGAAAAAGGCTGAGGGACTGTTTCTGCTCTCTGTGGACACGCTGGAGCGTTTGCAGTGCCCCCTGCGGGCGTGCACCCCGCTGTGACAGCGCTGTCTTTGTCAATGTCACTCCTTTCTGATACATCAGCAAGAAGCATTTTCTTCTACCACTGTCGGTCTGATTTCCCCTTGGTTGATTAACTGACCAGCAGGCCAGGTGTGGTGGTGGTTCATGCACGGAGAAGCTGAGGCAGGAGTGTGGCATGTTTGAGCCCAGCTGGGGCGAGTTAGTCACTCAGTGACACACTGCCTCAAAATAAAAACAAAAACAACAGCAACAACAAAGGGCTGGGGTCACAGCTCCGCTTGAAGGCCCGGGGTCGCTGCCCGGCGGCCCCACTAGTGTTTTCCAAGCCTTTCCCATGGTTCCCGTTGGGTTTCTCCCAGGGCCACGGCCCGAGAGCACGTTCCGGGCGGGCCTCGCTGTCCGCCCCGGCCCGGCCCAGCCCGGCTCAGACCCCGCGCAGCGGCACCGGCTCGTGAAACCCCGGTCCGGCCTTGCCCGCTCCAAGGGCCGGCTCGGAGCCGCGGAGACCCCCAGGCAGGGCGCGGCGCTGCGGCCCCGGGGCCCGCTCCGCCCCGGCGCCCTCGCCCACCCGGCCCGGCCCGGCCCGCTCCGCTCACCCGTGAGGCCGCCGCCCTTGCCGTGGCCCCGGCGCCGCTGCAGCACGAAGAAGGGGTTGGCGCGCTCCGTCACCCACAGCGCGTGGGCCACCAGCACCTCCTCCGGCCGGAGCCACATCGCCGCGCCGGGCCGGGCTGGCGGGCGGGCGGAAGCGCCGTCGCGCGCGGGAGGAGGCAAGGCCGCGCCCCCTGGCTGCCTCGCGGGGCGAGGCGGGACCGGGCAGGGCACCGGGCGGCGGGGAGCGGGGGCTCCGGGACACGCAGGGGCGGGCGGCGCGGTGCGCCGGGGAAGACGCGACGCGCGCTTGCTCTGCGGCCTGGCGCGGGGCCGAGGCCAAGGCGCCCTCCGGGCCGAGGCTTCTTCCGGGCCGAGGTGCCGCTCTGAGCGCGGCCCGCAGGGGGCGCGCTCGCCTCTGGACGCGGCGCGCAGCAGTGGGCGGCTCTGGGGCCGCTCTCGGGCCGGGCGGGGCCGCGTCTGGCCCCGGCGGGGCGTGGAGATTACTGAGCCGCGTTTGGCCGCCTCCGGACACTGCCGGGTTCCCTGCGGTGAGCGGCCCCGCCTGCCGCCCTCCCGGGTTCCCGCCGGCCTCAGGGCTCACCTGGCTTTGGGAACAGGGATCTTCAGGCCGCGCCGGGTGCGGGTCCGAGCGGAGCGGGCCGAGGACGCTGATCTGGGACTCGTGCTGGAGGCCGCGCCGCTTCCCGGTCTCTGCGCCTCACAGGTGCAGGTGTGCGCGCTAAAGGCGCAGACCCTGGCCCGCGTCTTCCGCGGTGTTGTTCGAGATAAGACTTTGCTCGCGTAAACTGATAATGTCATTCTGCCAGCTAGAGCTTGGAAATACTTGCCGCCCCCTCGAGAGGAGGTGGACTAGTACGTCGCTGCTTCCTTCTAGGGCTTTTCAACTTCGGTCCTGTACTCGGATCCCCATGGGGTTCTTCGAGACCGAGGTTGCCGACAGACCTAGGACGTGTCTGACGAGCTCGTGGGTGATGGTGGTCCCAGAGCCCACCCCTTGAGAACTGTTGTTTGTACCAAGTGAAGAACATCTGTTAACACTTAGGATGTGCTAAGCCTGCTTCTTTTTTTTCCTCTTTATTTTCAGAAATATAATTCACATTTCATAAAGTTCACCCTTTTAATGAGTGCAAAATTTAGTAAGTTTTAATGACAAGCTTGTGCCACTGTTTCCACAATTTTTCATTACTCCAACTGAGAATCCTGCTTCACTATCAGTCACTCCAAATCTCTCCCGCACCCAATCCCTGGGGATCACTGATCTGTTTTTTTTTTTTTTTTAATCAGTACCAGGGATTGAACTCACGACTGTGCGCTTGCAAGGCAGGCGCTTATGCCGCTGAACTAAGTCCCCAGCCCCACTGATCTGTTTTTGTCTCTGTGGTTGTGCCAGTTCTGGACCTATCGTATAAATGGAATGATGCAACTAGTGGCCTTTGGTGCCTGGCTTCCCTCACCATGATGTGTTTGAGATTCATCCACATCGGAGAATGTATCAGTGTGGCATTCCTTTTTAATGGCTGGGTAATATTTCATGGTATAGATTTACTGTTTTGAGGGCCTGGGATTTAGCTCAGTGACCTAACCCTAACCTCCCAAAAGATTTACTGTGTTTTTGTTTTCGTTTTTTTTGAGACAGGGTCTCACTATGCAGTTCAGGCTGCCTGAGCTCACTGTGCAGCCCAGGCTGGTCTCCAACTTGCAACAATCCTGCTTCAGCCTCTGAGTGCTGAGATTATAGGCATGCACCACCACGCCCGGCTCGATATGCTGTATTTTTTATTCAGTCACAAGCTGAGGACCACTTGAGCCGTTTCTGTCTTTCGGCTGCTATGAACAGTTCCGCCATGAATATGCAGTGTTTGTATGAATGTGTTTTTAATCCTTGTGGACATGCCCTCCACCGAAGACTGGTGGCGTTAACTGTGTGGTGAAGCTATGACTCTCTGAGCAGCCACCTAACTTTTCCAAAGCAGTGGAAGCATCTCACATTCCTACCAGTCCTGTGCGAGGTCCACTTTTTCCATATCTTGCCAACAACTGTCTTTATTATAGTTACAGTGTCTCTAAAGGGTTGAAGAGATACCTGGTTGTGGTTTAGATTTGCATTTCACTAATGAATAGTGATGCTGAACATTTTTTCATGTGCTTAGTCACATTTTCTTTCTTTCTTTTCTTTTCTTTTTTTGGCGTGGGGAATTGAACTCATGACCTTGCACTTGCCTAGCAGGCACTTAGGCCTCTGAGCTAACCCCCTGGCCCATTAGTCACATTTTCTTTGGAGAATGCCTATTCATGTATTTTTCCCATTTTACAACTGGGCTGTCTTTTTAGTTTTAAGTTGTAAGAGTTCTATATTATTTTAAGTTGAACACCCCCCCCCCCGTCAACCTTATTTTTTGTTTGTTTGTTTGTTTAAGACAGGGTCTTGCTAAGTAGTTCAGGCTGGCTTTGAACACTTTGTAGCCCAAGCTGGCCTCAAACTCACAGCAATCCTCCTGCCTCAGCCTCCCAAGCACTGGAATTACAGGTGTGCACCACCACGCCCAGGTGATATTTTATGATTTTGAGATGACAGACATCCAGGCAGATGATTTGCGAGTTCACACAAACATTTGGGAGTCAATGGCACTGATGTTTAGGCCTTTCAGGCTCCAGCTAGTGTCCTCACACATTGGACATTCACTTGCTGCCTTCCCTGCAGTGTCCACTTCCCCTTTCTGGGCCGCAGGGTGGAGCCCGTGCTGACCGAGACCATCGGCAAAGCCTGTCTGTGGGGTCACCGTATCTGGCTTGGTGGGGGCTGTGATGATGAACCTTACCTTTCATAGCGCTCAGCGATATGGACCAATTGCTGTGGCATCAGGGTGCCACCACTGGCCTAGGCCATTCTGGGCTGGACCACCTCCTGGGGAACAGACCAGCTCCTGAGGCTGAGAGTAGAGGTCTTCAGAAGGAAGCACAGGGGGCAGAAGTGTCCTGGTGTCACATGAGGGGCTGGGTCACTGTACCTGACCACTATACCTCTGGGCACCTGAGCCTTTGGGAGCCCCCACATTCCTTTTACTTTAGCCAGTTTTGTTTGGGTGTTGTGTCATCTTCAACCACAACAAGCCTCACTTACACACATTACAACCCACAGGACTCCATGAGGCCAGAATTGCATTTTCAGTGGGTTTTTATTGAAATGGCTATATTAGCAAATTCTGCACATACAGGTATACACTACTGACATATGGGTATATACCATACAGTTTCACTAGGTAATATACTTACAGCAACCATGTGGACCTAGGAATTGTGCTGCCCAGAACAGTCCCAAGGGTTGAGATCTGAGTGTCAAGAAATCAGCTCACACTGTACTGGCAAGTGTTTGTGTTCTAGATAAGGTGTCCGCCTACAGTGAGCCCCCCAAATCAAGCTAATGATCATGTTTGCTTCATGAGTATTTGATGTGTATTCTTTCTGGCAACAAGCTATCCAGTGGTGAATTAAAATCAAGTGCATAGTTTCCCTTTCATTCCTCTGGGTGGAAGGTAAAGCATCTGCCGCACTTCAGTACACGCCAAGCTCCCCACCCTACAGTACCTGTGTTATGGTTAGAAAAATAGTTTTGTGTGCCATCCTCTGAGATGCTGTGCATAGTTAGCAGGAACCTGGAACAGGAGGGGCTCTTTGCATGATGCAAATGTGAAAGGGATAATTAAACTTTTACAGTATAAAAGCTACTGAGCATCAAAAACAATCGCACATATGTAGCCGCTGATGGAGCCCAGTCCTCTCTGATACAGGAATAGGGTGTCTTTGTGAGGTGGTGCTGTTCCCTTACCCCCGTCTTCCAGCTGAGGGCCTTCCTGTCTCTGTAAGCACACTGGTCCAGTTTTCTTGGACAGAGATTGCCCCTATAGAGTCCATCTTGCTCCCCATTTTTGGCTCAAGACACTAGATTTTGGTCAAGAACCAGTCAAGGAGCCCCTGCTCCAGCTTGGGTAGGAAGCCCTAGGCCAGGTGCAGGGCTGATGACCAGCAACGGTCTCCTGTGTGCCTCTCTGCAGGCCAGCAGGGTTGCCGGCACCCGGTACTGGGGTGCACTAGGGGCCAGGCCCATGGAGCATGCTCACTACTCAGCAGCCCTCCGCCTGCAGGAGGCATCTGTGCATCTGAAGGAAAGGAAACATCTTAGGATGTGATACACTACCTGTCCTCCCTCTGTTTTAAACAAATATCTTGGTTCAGTATCTCTTGGTCATTAGAAAAGTCCTTTACTATCACGCAGTGTGAAAACACTTGGACTTAATTGTGGATAAAGGATAATTTCTGAAGACAGAATCCATGTTATGTTGGGTTAAATTTATAAATAACAGCTCAGTGCAATCTTCTGTAGCTCTCAGTGGTTGCCAGTAGATGTGAAGAGAGGTGGGTAGAAAAGGTGATGCTCCTCTCTTGGAAGGGCACGTAAGGTCAGGCCAGCTTGCTGCACGCAGGGAGCCAAGCGTACTGGTGAGAGCCGAGCTGCGTCTGCACCATCCGGGCCCTGGGAGCTGCACCCCAGGGGTTGGGGTGTGCTGCAGCAGAGACAGAGGCGCTGATGACGGCCTTCAGCTTATGGCTTTCCACACAAGAATGCACGCAGTTTACAGAGGTGCTCAGGGCACCTCTGCCCTGACTCTGCCCTGGGCTCTGGGCCCAAGCGATGCTCCCCCAGAACTTTGCCATTTGTAAGAAAACCATTCTTTCAGGCTGTCGAGTGGGGTCCACACCACCTGGAGCCTCTGTCTTGTGGGGTACATGTATGGAGGAGTCAACAGAAAGAGCTTGGGGAGTCTGGGCTGCAGGCCCAAGTTACTGAGCAGCCTGAACCCTTCTGGAAGTGTGATACTCGAGCTGCAGGAAGTCTCTTCCTTCTTCCCCAATCACAGTAAAGAGTCACAGGGGGGAAATCCCCTGGCACAGACTGGGACACCAGAACCACATCTGGAGACACGGATGCTAGCTTCGGGCTGACGGCTCACTCCCACTTTGTACTGTGGGCCGGCCAGTCTCACTCTGGAAAATGCAGGCAGCACGTTCATGCCAGGCCTGCTGGAGGCCCAGCTGGCTTCTCCTCCTCCAAGTTCAGTCTCCTGGGCCAACTGGGGCACCTGCACCTTCTGCCCTGCAGGGATTCCGGGACTCCCTGTCCCCTTGCCCCTGGGCCAGGTGGGTGTGACCTGCAGAGAGCCCAGGGCCAGCCAGGGCTATGGCCAGGAAGAGGCTTCCCAGCACGGCTGGGCTCCAGCATGCTTGGCTCTTCCTGGGACGAAGTCTGCAATCCACACAGCAAATGCCCCTGCCTTACTCCTGCCCAGCCCTCTGCTTTCCTCGGATGTTACAGAACCGCATTCAAGAACACTATGTGCTCGTCTCTTCCCGATACGAGCTCTGGAGTGCTGCACCCGCAAACAAATCCAAAGTGCACACAGCTTATCGGAACAACTGCCCCTACCTGACTTGAGGGTCCCTCCATGGTGCACCCCCTGGCAGTGGGGGCTGAGGCTGTCCAGCTGTGTGACACCCCTGGGCCTGGGTGCCCTGGATCTGGCAATGTGAGAGCCAACCAGTCTGTGTGTGGAGAGTGAATTATACCCCAGGGTTTCCTGGTCTGCAGACAAGCTCCACTTCTGGTCCCTCACTCCCACTCGGCAGCTTCACCCCGGGCCCTTCTTGCAGTGCTGTCTCCCCCAGCTCCACTGTCCTTGGAAGCATGGGTACCTCCAGCAAGGCTGTAGGCCTTGTGCACACGCCTCAGCGAGGGACTGGGGCGCCCAAGAGGTGGCGACTACTCAGGGGCCACCTTTACCAACCGGCCTGTGGCAGACCTGTGTCTCTGCACCCCTGAGGGGACCCCACCACCTGACTTACGGGTCCCTACAGCACCTGTGGATGGCCCTTCAGCCACCAGGCCCGGAGCTCTGAGCCTCTGCTCCCAGCTCCTGGCTCCCACCTCTTCAGGAGATCTGGCTCAGCTGTGAGGCCTCTTCCACTCCCGCCCTCAGCCTCTGCAGCTCAGGGCAGCTTCCGGCAGCCTGTCCAGGAGGTGCAGCCCCAGCCCTCTGGTCACCACCGCTGCTCTGGGGCCCTAGTCAGGTCAGTTGGGCCCTTCTTTGGGGGCTGTCCCCTCTACCTCCACAGGGATGGCCTTGTTTCATTCAATTTCACTTCCCAGGGAGAGGCTGACAGCGGGTTTCCTACAACAGCCAGAAGGTGTGCGCCGGGGGTGGGGCGCAGGGCCTCCTCCTGGAGGAGCTGCACCCCATCACTGAGGTACAGCCCCACCAGGAATCGGCACTGTCACTAGGTCCACCTGTACTCTTATGCGGTGAGAAAACCTGACCACAGCCCACGGTGGAACTAACTTTCCTCTTCTAGTTTCTCCTCCTAGATGCCACACCCTGAAATTCAGCAGCTTAGTGTCGTGTGTGTGAGCAGCAGCAGCTGTCGGTGAGGGCACTCTAACCGGGCACGTCACCACCTTGCTTTTCTGCAGCAGAACCACTGTCCAAGCCCAAGCCACAGAGGCCAACTGCAAGACACTGTGCTGATCTTACCTCAGTTAAAACCAGTGTCACTTAAGAATGCAGATCAACAAAACTGCTGGATGCGAGAGGCAATACAAATACAAAAAGGGCTTATAAAGCTCTTGGGATGTGTCAGATTAGTATGATTCAGTAACCTTGTTTTAATACCTTCTTGATAGGATCTTTTGGGTAGCCTGGAAGTGCCCTCATCTCAGGCCAGGCCAGGTCCAGGAAATGGCTTCATGGATGTCCCTCTGCCCCTGGGGCCAGGCCCTGGCACAGGAGAGGAGCTGGAAGATGAAGTCAGAGCAGCTGGTTCTCTGGACCTCAGCAGCAGCTGGGGAATGGCTGGCGGAGTCTGTCTTGCTCTGAGGGCAGAGGCAGGGGCCTGGACAGACAGTTCACCAGTGCCCCCGTGTAGGTACCTCTCACTGAAAGCGTGAGGAGGGCTAGGAGCAGCTTCTCCTCGGGGATGGGTAAGCCTTGTCACTGTCACTCCAACCCCTCTCCATTTAGGTCCCAGCACCCAGCTCCATCAAGGGCGCAAGGGAGCTAGCGGAGGGGTCGGGAGGAGAGGCCAGAGGCAGGTCCAGCTCCAGGCAGGCCATGGGAGGATGCAGGGTTTGTGGTGCTAATGGCCACTCTTTAGCCTTTCTTTTCTTCAAACAGTCCCCTCTGGGACATGGTTAGGGTTACTTCCTGATAACCACCATAGGGGTGAGGCCCGGAGCAGTGGGTACTCATCCATTAGGTAAGAGCTGCTGCCTGCACACAGTCCTGCCTGTCATAGTCAGGCTCGGCCCCCTGACCGCTCACATGGGGGTACGGGCTGATAAGGGTGTCCTTGCAGGGTGGCATGCAGGCAGCCCTGCGGCCTTGGCGCCCTGACTCCCTTCCACATGGCTGCGGCAGGGAGACTGCGGTCTGGGCTGAGCCCTGCCCCTCTTTCAAAGCTGTGTCCTTGGGAAGGAGCGAGTGTCCTTTTCCACAAAGATAGGACATTCTGTCACTGAGCTGGGATCTGGGGCACCACTCCAAAGAAGGTCTCTCAGGAGCAATGCTTCCTTGGCTGTTCTGCAGTGATGCTGTCCCTAATTCACCAGAAACTCAATATTATATCAATAGATTATAAGGATTCAATTTAAAAATATTTCTTCTCTAGCAATTTCACTCTGTCTTAGCAAACTAAATGTCTCAGGTGACATCTAGTGTGCACACCTTCATATAACTGCACAGATCAGAAGGCAGTGCTACAGAGGATCTGAGTTTGGGTCAGGGAAAACACATTCAACGAGTAGACAGCTCTGTAACCCTCCGAGCCCAGTCCTCCCGCCGGCCTGAGGAGCCAGCGCAAACACAGGCCAGGCTCGAGGCTGGCACGGCGAGCTCCGAGCTCCATCACACTCACTTTCCTGCTGAGAACTGAGTGTCTTTCTCAATGACACTGAAACTGAAACTTCTTATCAAAAATATTTTTTACATTACAAAGACTATAAAAAGGAAAATGAATAAATAAAAGCCCTTGGCAGAGAGTAGAAAGCAAAAGCAGTTAAAACCTTAAAGATCTGCCTGTCCCAGCCTTAAACTATCAGGACGAAATGCTGCTGGTCACCAAGCTGTCACCGTCCCAGGTCTCTCGTGGTCTTGGCTTCAGCCACATCTGTGTCCGAGGCATCTTAACAGCAAGGTACAAGAAAAGATGCCACAAAAAGAAAGACGGCAAGTGCTCATTTCAGACCCCCACCCTACAGAGCCAGCACAATAACAGGGCGGAGAGCAAAGGGCCAATTTCACCACCAGGCACGTGGCTCACGCCAGGGAGGAGTAGGCTGAACGGTGGCAAAGGATGCACAAGAGGTTTGCCCCTCTTGATTCCAGGACTCACAGAACACAGGCGTCTCACTACCGTCTGCTCCTGTCCTGCAGCGTCCACCACCACCACGTTTCTCCCGTGAGCCCAGAGACCAGGGCTCCAGCACGGGCTGAGGTCAGGGTGGGAGGGGACCGGGTTGGGCCCGTGAAGACAGAAGTGGGTGCTCAAGTGGGATCCGGCAGTGGGAGAGCGGTCAGCTCTTTCCAGTGTCACAGACCGCTCTGATGCTGACCTCTGCAGGCTGACCCCCCCCACACGTGCACCCACAGGGACGAGCCCACAGACCGTGGGAATGGGGCCCTTCAGCGCTTAGTGGCTACAAAAGTACTTGTCACCTTATGTCATGCTCAACACAGACACTGGAAAACAATGAGGCGAACACCTCTATGCCTCAGCACAAAGCCGGGTCGCGCCCTCTGTCTGCCGAGGAAAGGGGGTCAGTCTCAAGGGGTAGGTACAAAGGGCAAGGCTTTCTCTCAGCTTCCTATGGAAAGGGCTCCTCACAGGAAGAACAAGAGACAGATGACAACGCAGAGCCACAGAGCCCAGCCGGGCGCTGAGACTCACGCCGTGCAGGGCAGGAGCGCTGCCTGCAGGCTCTAGGGTGCGTGGCAGGAGAGGGTGGAGGCTGTGTTGGAAAGCCCCAGCACTGCCCTGATACAGAACAGCGCGTGATTATTCAGGGACATATGCATGGTACAGCATCAACTCCTGGCCCCCTTTGTACCTGGGAATGGCCAGGCTTGCTGGGAGCCCACGTTCGTGGCCAGCTTGGAAGGTGTTCAGTACCGTGAGGCTCAGCCAGGCAATTACTCCATCCTCGAAGCCTCACCCTGGGGACTCTGCAGTGTAACCCTGAACCCCAACCTGCCATGCTTCCAAAAGGGATGCCGACGGAGAGTACAAAGTAAGAAAGGCGATCATAAATCAAATCACAAATGACATGGCCCCCATAGCCCCTTTTTTAGGAATCAGGTTTTGTTCTCATCATACATGTCCAGAGAAGGTTCGATGGTGGAGAATTCACTTTCGTATACCAGGCTCCGTGGGGACAAGGAGTTTCGGTGAAAGAAGTGACCACCTGAAAAAGGAACACCAAAGACAGACTTAGTCACCAGGCCTGCAGCTCCCACGCCCTTTACACACTTTGAAACACTGCATCTCATCAACTGTCTCCTTCACTCTGGCCCCTTATTCCAGAAAGAAAAAATGAATCTAGGCCTCAAGGTAAGCACATTTTATTTTAATTAAACCAACACTGCAGGGTTGGTAAAGGGATCCAGGGCTTCAGGCATGCTACATTTGACCACTGAGCTACACCCTGGCCCTCAGTTTAGTTTTTTGTGTGTTTGGGATGGAACCTGGAGTCACACAGCCTAGCTTGCTAGCCCTGCAAGCTCAGCTTACACAGCCATAGCCTGTCCCCATCCCAGGGAGGCTACCATGATCCCAGTTCACCCTTCACTTCTCTTCCTATAATCTGGAGATGGCTCTTGGGGTCACAGGGGGAGAGTTTCCCACCGCAGCCGCCCTGCCCACTGCTCTGAGCCCCTGTTCCAGGCTGACCTGAGCGCAGGGTGTGGGAGTGTGCAACCCTTCATCAGCTGGGCAGACACGGGGACCTGAGGCTCTGATAATATGTTTAGAAGTTTTAATTTATATTAAAGTTATATCTTCATACGAGAAAATCAAAGTACAAATCATTTAAAGAGCAAAATACAATATGACAGGAAAGGGCAGGCAGGGTCTGCAGGGCTGGGAAGGAGCCCAGGGCAGGGAGGGGAGTGGCCAGGAGGGGAGCTGGACAGGGACCATTGAGCCAGTGCCTCCCGATGCATATGTGTTACAAATTGGGACCTGTACTAATAAACCAGTTAAAATAAACACTGGAGACAGCTAGAAGGGTAGCATTACAGCTTCACATGGGTTAATGAATGTGTTCTTTGGATAGCACCCCTGAGATGAAGAGCCACTGCCCACTGACCCTCGCCTCTGGGTATCACTCTGGCCTTCGTCCCTCCTGGTCCTTTCTGTCTCAGACTTCATTCGGTTCCTACTATGGAAGACCAGGACTTTCTCATGTCCTGACCTCCACCATCCAACATACTTTCCATTGCCTCAATAGAAGTATACTTCGGTAATTATAAAGAATTGTGTTTATATTATTTTACTATTTGCGCTGCTCATAAGTAAGCCATACTTACAGTTCTTTTTCTGCACAATGTATTTTTATAGCGTTACTGATGTGTAATCAACAGGCAGTAAAAGGCTTACATTTAAAGTGTAGTTTTGAGTACGCATACACCTGTGAAACCATCACCAGCACCAAGATAACGAACGTAACCACCGCCTGCCTCCACTTCTCCCTCCCAGTGCCCCTTGGGCATCCCTTCCATTTTTCCTACCCTTCTTCTACCATCAGGGAAACAGGTTAGTTTGTATCCTTCTAGGATTTTGTATAAATGCAATCACATAGGACAACTGGTCTTCCAGTACAGTGGCTCTGAACGCTGTATGCAACTGTGTGTGAAGGTCTGCATTCATGGCTCTTAGGTATGAACTGGGTTGGTCTCTGTTTCACTTTTTAAGAAACTGTACACCTGCGATCACAGAACACTGGGAGGCTGAGGCAGGAGGATTGCAAGTTTGAGCCCAGCTTGGGCAAATTAAGAGATTTGGCAGGACTTTGTCTAAAGAAAAAAAAAAAAAGAGCTAGGGATGTAGTTCAGTTCAAAGGCTCTGGGTTCAATCCCCAGAACTGGGTAGTGGAGGGCTGGAGTCAGTTTTTCTACAGTGACGGCACATTTTATGTTACTACCAGAAGTATAAGAAAATTTTGGTGCTTCTGGATCTCGCTGGTACAAGATCTGATCGGTCTTTAGGATTTTTAGCCATGGTAGTAGGTATCTCAGTATGGCTTTAATTTGTGTTTGAAAGAAGACAAATCTCACTCAGCATCTTTTCACCTATTTTTAGCTAAGCATATGCCCCTCCACTTTAAAAAAAATTTTTTTATTTAAAGAGAAAAAAAAACCCAAACAAAGCAAAACACAATAAAGGGTAGCAACAATACAGAATTCTAAGGAAAAAAGGAAAAAAACAATAACAACAACAAAAAAACACTAAGAAATCATTACTTGACAAATTACATACTGACATCTTGGAAATGTTCAAATTACAAAATTAAAACATGCAAAGTAGACATTCAGACAGTGAGACTGTTAACAGCTCTGCTTCATGATCTGACAAAAACAGCAATATGGTCATCCATCTTACACACTCGAACATACATGCAATTATATCAAAAGGGTAAAATTAAACACAACAAAACAGAACAAAGTGGGTCATAAGAAAGCAATATAAGAGACATAAATTTCAAAGCTGGACAATCGGAGATATTCACTCTCTATCATATTGACTCTTGTTGCCCCTCCACTTCTTACAACTGAGTTATGTTCATATTTTCAAGGGTAAACTTGTTTCCTTTTCACATTTAAATTCCAGTTATAAGTCCTTTGTCAGACATACATTTTGCTGTTTTGCAAATAGTGTCTCCCAATCTGAGGTTTGTCTTTTCTTAGCAATGTCTTTTGAAGAGAAAAGTTTCAGATTTTGATAAAATTCTATTTATGAAATTTTCCTTTTATAGTTTGTATTTTTTGTATTGAACTTAAGAAAACTTTGCAGACCCCAAGGTTATTAGGGTTTATAATTTTCTTAACATGGAAAGAAATAAGGCAGAAGTTCATTTTTTTCTTTTTCTTTTTTGAGACAAGGTCTCACCACTTATCCCAGCTGGCCTGTGGCTGCTGGGAGCCCAGGGCCACACCTGTACTGATGAAAGGCTGGACCCTTCCATTGTCCTACAGTGCTGGGGACCCTGAGCCTGGCCCTCGGGCATTCTAGGCAAGCGCTCTGCCACTGGGCGGCACCCCCAGTCCTTTGAAGTTCAGTCTCTGTAGATAGATATCTAGTTATTCAATCCTCATTTGCATAAAAAAATCCTTCTTTTCCAGTTGTTGTCCATGTTTTGGGGGCAGTTTCTGAGGATTACTGTCCCTGCCAGCTATCCGCCCTCACGCTCCTAGCAGGCAGTCTCAGCTAGTAGAGCTTTACCAGTCTTGAAATTAGGTATTTCAGGTTCTGCAACTCTGCTATTTTTCAAATGTTGTGATGGGCAGAGAGGAGAGGAAGCCTGTTCTAGAGGATAGACAAGTTTTAAATGAAACCATTTCATATGCTAGCAAATAAGCAGTAAAAATATTTCTACTCTTTCTTTCTTTTTTGAGACAGAGTCTCACTGAACTTGTGGCAATCCTCTTGGTTCAGTCTCCCTAGGGCTAGGATTACAGGTGTGCCACCATGCCCATTTTCTTTTTAACTTTTGTGTATTTAAAATCTACTGCAGTTAAAACATTAGGATACATTTAAAGCTGCTTGTTATTTGCAGAAGCTCTTAGAGTAAAGTCACAAGTAAAATATGAGAAGTTTGATCTGACGAGGGATGAATCTGTATAATTCAATTGTACTAGAGTGAAAGATTTTAAGAAGTACTAAAGATAAGGAGATTTTCTGCTCTGTGGGAAGAACTGAACCACCTGAAATGGAAACAACTTTTTCAGTTAGAGTAGTGAACAGCTGACACCAAATCTCTGGCTATTCCTCTGTGCCCCAAATAAATCCATCAGAACAGAGCTGGGGATGCAGATACAGCTTAGCTGCAGACAGAAGTTCGAATTCACCAGACCCTGGGGCCAAGCTCCAGCTCCAAAAACTAAGACATGAATAAAAAGGCCAGGGCTGAACTCAGTGATCTATAGCTGTTACCCAGTTTCCTTGATAAAATGGAACATGGGGTGTGTAGGGAGCGGGGAGGACACACACTGAATTCCAGAGAAAAGCATGAGGCTGGATTTGCCAAGGAGTCATATGTTTTGGTTAAGTCTGTAAACACAGTTTCTTCATCAAATGATTCTGTCGTGATTGTCACTGGCTACTTAACACCATCGGGTAAGCGCTTCACTGAAGTGTGACCCAGATGCGAACAGACTGTGCCGTCAATCGTGTTTGTCTCATCGAGGGCACACAGCACGCTGCCAAGGGCGCCGCTGGCTGGAGAACGCTGCCCCAGCACTGCAGCCTGCCTGGCGCCGACCCCTGCCTTCCCTCATTCCCGGGAAACCAGCGTCGGACTTGCCACATATGGCGCAGCTGTGTCTGTTTTGAATTTTACATAGAAACATGATGCGTGGTCTTTTATATTCAGATTCTTACACACAGTATTGTCACACTCATTCAGTGTCACTGATTAGTGATGGTAAACATTTTCATTGCTGTGTGATATTTCCTTGGGTAACTAACACATGATTTGCTTCTCCTAACCTTTTACCGTCGCACAGCTGCACTGCTTCTGTGTGGGGGCTGTTACGATTATTGCCAGGGGAGTATTCTTGGGTGTATCTTTTGTTCCCATGCATTGTATTTTTGAGTGGCCGGATCGCTGGCTGAATATGGTTGGCATTCGAGGAGGTAGCAGCCTTCCAGAGCGACTGTTCTGACTGATTTTTACTTGCTCCAGTGAGAATTCAATTGCTGTGTATCTACGCCAGTGCTCAGCACTGTTTCCTTCACTGTAGCACTCCTGTCGGGTGTACGATGGTGCCACATTGTGATTTTAATTCTTATTCACTTGATAACCACATAGAAAGATGCCTTTCATAGGTTTTTGGGCTACTTGTATATCTGGCCATTCTGAAATGTCAGTATATTTCTTCTGCTCATTTTTTTTTTATTGGGCTGTTAGTCCTTTTTTTTCTTTTATTCTAAACAAGTTCTTTGTGAGTCATAAGTATTACATGATTTTTCTTCCAAAATAGTATATTCTGATGAATGAAATATCTTACTTTTAGTGTGGCTTAATTTATTTCATTATGGTGCTTTTCTGAGTTGTTTAAGAAATATATGCCTTAGTTTTTTTTCTTTTTTCTTTTTTGAGATGGTCTTGCTATGTTACCCCAGCATGCCTTGAACTCACTATCCTCCTGCTTCAGTTTCCTAAGTAAATGGGATTGCAGGTGGGTTTGGTGGCACATACCTATAATCCCAACACTCAGGAGGCTGAGACAGGAGGATCACAGTAGGTTTGAGGCCAGCCTGAACTATATGGTGATACTTTGCCTTAAAAAAAAAAAAGGTGGAATAGGGGAGTGAATACTGTACACAGCTGGTGAGTGACTCCAGTCCAAGTGACTTCCATTTCCCCGGGGAAATGTCTGACAAAGGACTATAATCCCAACACTCAGGAGGCTGAGACAGGAGGATCACAGTAGGTTTGAGGCCAGCCTGAACTATATGGTGATACTTTGCCTTAAAAAAAAAAAAAGGTGGAATAGGGGAGTGAATACTGTACACAGCTGGTGAGTGACTCCAGTCCAAGTGACTTCCATTTCCCCGGGGGGAAAGTGCTGGTCAGATGCTGTTTTAGGGAGGAGCTATGGGGTGGCTTCGTCTCAGGACTCCCAGTATTATACTCCCAGTGACTGGGTGAAGGTGAACCCAGGAGCTGTCCAGGTTCAGGGAGCCATAGTCAGGCCAGCAGGAGACACTTAGAGTGCTATAAGCTAAATAATTCAGGTCCCAACCCCACAACCAGAGGCCAGGATCGGCCTGAATCCTGTAGTTTTGAAAGTACCAGAACTGGCACCCTGCCTCAATCCTGCTTCGGGGTGGCTGGGTTTATTGGGCATGGATCTGCCTCCAAAATCTACAGCCAGTCCTGCTCTGAACTGGACAGCACCACAAAACTGCAGCTCCCAGAAGATAACCATAGGCCTGAAATCACAGAAAACGTTAATTCTCATCACTCACGGGCTTTTTTTTTTATTGTTTGATTTTTTTTAATGGGTGTGAACATTGTTTTCAGTTTTGCTCGTTTCTTTCTTCTTTCTCTCCTTCCTGTTTTTTTCACCATCTCCTGTCTTGCTTCTCATCTTTTTCTTTTCTTTTTGTTTTTTATTTCTCTAGTTTTTTTTTGCTTTAAAATTTTCTTACCTCAGGGTAAAATCACTCTGTAGAGTGGCTATGTACTGTATATAATTTTCTGATTTGTCTAAGATTTGTTATGTAACTGTAAATCTTGTACCTATGGTCAAAGGTGACAGATTAATAGTTCTCACAGTGTGACAGTCAATTGGTTGGGTCTACTTCAGTAAGAAACGCCCAACTAAGTTGGATCAGTGCAGTTCTGGCTGTGGAAGAACCACCCGAGAGGATTATCACCAGATCCTAATGAACAGGAACCAAGCAGCAGGCTCGCTTCTTTTCTTGGGAGGAGCTCAGGCTTCACCTTCACCTTGGACATCTCCTGGCTTCCAGCACAGACACTTCAGCTTTCCATCGCCTCCCTTTGGCCTCCTGAAACAGACTTGCATGGGACACTGTGATGAGCTTCAGGCCTTTGACTGGACCCTTCAGATCTCCAGCATGCAGACAGACCTCTGGAACTCTTCCACACCTGGCTTTGTGAGTGGCCACTACAGGATCAGGTGATCCTGTGAATTCTTATGTATTTGTGTATCTTGCATTAAATCTTTTCTGTAGTAAGCACTGACTGATACACACAGTTTGTCATTTCTGCCCTTGATGTTATTGTTATTACTGATTGTGCTACTTTAGCTGAGGTGACATAGTTGTTATGATCAATTGATCTTTCTTGAATGCCAATATGGAGATTGGCTGAGGTCATAAATAATACTGTAGTCCAGCACCAAGGAACTGGATGCCAGGTCAAACAGCAGTAACCTGTCATCCCTGATGAACTGAAGAGGCAGGATTCTGGGACAGACTCAAAAGCTAAAAGCCAGCTATGCCTCAAAGACATCGCTGAAAAGTAATCATTTCCTAAAGAGGTCTTCATACTAGTAATAAAGCTACTACCATAAGCAATTTACAAGCCTTAACGCAGAAAACCAACAAACAGAAGATGAGAAAACACAGCAACAAGATGCAACTCAGAACCCCAACTCACCCAAGGCAAATCAAGGGGGCACCGAGGTAGAAGAAATCAAAAGTTACCCAGTTGAATTTTATGAAATGGTAGCAGCAGAAGTAACAAAACAGACCAATAAGTCTGTTGACATAAACAAAACAGACAGTTAAAGAGATGACAACCATCATGAAGGAAATGATTAATGAATCTAGAGTAGAAACAGATAAAAAAATAGAGGAATTTAGGGAAGAAATGGAAACCATGAATGTTCAACACAAAAAAGGAACTCAATTTCATAAAACACTCACCCCAGCCCTGATTCTAAAGATTTTAAGTAACTGAAATATACATAAGTTGACAGCTGATTCAGTATACATTGTTTCTGTCGATATTAAAGAGAATGAGGTAGACTGAACTGTATGCACTGAAACACAAAATTCTCCAAATATTATGAGGAACTACATAGCCCACAGGTTCTTCTTTGGGAACCCTAGTGTATTCTATATTTTTAGTCTTAAATTTCATTATGTACCTTTTTTTGGATACAGTTGTAGCAAAATAGCAAATGAGAGGCCATCTATGCCCTAAAATCACAAGGCATTTTGAACAGGTAAAGGAATTGAGGCAGATCCAAAAGAAAACAGAATTCTGAACAGTGGAGCCAATTAGAAGAAAACTAGAGTTAAAATAAAGGCTGAAAACATAAATGAAGGCTGAAAGTATAAATCTTAATTGCTTATATGTTATCATTAGCATGCCTAATAACAATATTTGTGCCATTCCTTTCTGAGGCGTCTAGACTTCAAGGGCACCATTTTTTTTTTTTTTTTTTAGGAATGTTAGATTAATTCTTAAAACACTTCCAGGAACCTGGAGACAAGATGGCGGACTGGTAGGTAGCAGGAGAGAGACCCTCTCTGAGAGAGACAGCTCAAATGCCAGAATAAAACACCCTGGAGAGACCCAAACAGAGAGATAGCCTCTCACAACCTAGAAAGAAACTAAAGCGCAAAAACCCGCTCGAATAAGAGGTCCTGGGGCTGCTATTAGTGAAGGTAAGATC